>JBCEWE010000159.1:3049788-3064788 GCA_039877035.1 Silurus lanzhouensis | reverse complement strand
AAAGAAAAGAGGAAAGCCATCAGTTTAGAGCAGAAAATAGAAATTATAAATCAGAATGAAAGACTCTTACAGTCATAGTGCCATCTTCGACTTACAATATTTCTGAATTACAATGTTACAATGAGGTCGTCAAAACGTCTCTCCATCGTAAGTAGAGGACTACCTGTATATGTATGTATACATATACATACATATACAGGTATATATGTATGTATATTTTTTTTTAAACCAAAACACTGACTTATAGAGCTGATGCACTGATTGAGAACATTTTGAACAAAAGAAAGCTAGAAAGGCAAACTCTCGTATCTGCAGTTTAGGTAATTCATTTCACCCCTTATAACTATTAGGCAAATAGCTTTCATGCCATGAAGCCTTGATTAATGGTTTGAAATGGGCCGTGTGCTCCAGAATTTGCCACAGCTGAGTGCTAACGTAATGGGCCTGGAATAGGATTGGTAAATGCAGTGTTTAGTGGAGTAGTCACATGTTAATACAGAAGTCAAGTGTTATCAAGCTCAGCTAAGACTGGAACAAACTGTCTAACACTGTCAGTGAACACACCTAAACATTTATAGCATCCTTATTAGGGACAGTGTATGAATAAGTAAGAATAGAATCAGGTTAGAGCAGGGTTTCCACAAACTAGGGGTCACTCATTTTACAAATTGAGAGAAACTTTTGTCAAATTACCCTGAACATTTGCCTCAATGGCACAAACTTGCACTACTGTTTTTATAATGCAGTTAATGTTTGACTTTTTTCTAAAACTTCCATGTCACCTTCAAAACCGGAAAAATGTCTGTTTATGTGCCAATCTTCTGGATTGTCTAGATTAGTGAATACATTTGAGTGTGAAATATTTTGAGTGTGGAAGTTTTCAATTTGAGAAGTAGCTTATGACAACAATTACAATTTCAGCGATGGGAAGGTGTCAGCGATGGGAAGGTGTCAATAATTATGTTTTTATCTAAAAATATTCATAAAAATATTCATAATGTCCATTTTTGTTTTGTTTTTGTTTGCTTTCCCCTAAAAGTGTGCAAACTCCTGGAATAGGTTTATGTTTCTGGTAAGAAATTCTGGTGAGAAAACGGTTTACAATATCAAAACCTAAAAGCTAGTGTGAACGCTGCTCTGATCTGACGAAATGTTTTCATTTTTCATTTCATCAACAAGTAAAAATGACACATAACGTCATGAAAAGTAGCAGCCAAATAATCCACCACTCATTCTAACAGCATCAATCTGTTCAAAAGGTTTTTCACAAGTGAGAATTCTTACATAGTGGCAATCATAGTATCAAGTGAGCTCATTTACACTAAAAACACTTTCTTATGTCTTCCAATTAACCAAAACACCTGTTAAACTACATATATGTCATGTTGAAGAAAAAACCTGACCTAACCAGTCCCAAAGATCCAATTTGAGTGAAATTTTCATTTTTAATTTGAAAACATGCAAAAAAAAAAGTAAAATGTGTCTCAAAGACTTCATGCTCACTGATGGTGTAACACAAATGACATTTAAAATTTTATGCTGACATAGAAGCAAGCAGCCAATGTTTTAAAGGGTGATAAATATTACCCTATGAGTGGTTTTATAGTCTATATAAAACATGCAAACACACCCATACACATACTCTGACACAAGTGTATAAATTGGAGGGCACTTAATGGTTCCTTACTGCCCGATCCCATGCTGAGTCCATTACCTTGGCACTTGGCTGTGGCAAATTCTCTAACGCATGGCCCATTTCGAACTATTAATCAGGACTTCATGGCGTGAAAAGGTTATTTGGCTAATAGATAAAAGGGGTGAAATGAATTACCTAGATTAGAGTTAGTTCTCTCATACTGTCTCTCTTTCTGTGGCCCATTACACAAAGTTAGATGGTGACCTTCTCCCTAAAACTCCAGACAGAAACACTATTTAGATCAACAAACTTACAATGTAAGCAATTAGCACGAGTGCTTGAGACCTCAGCATTCACTTAAAATGTCTTTCACAGGTAAAAACAACAGTGTTATCGATGTTTAGTGCACTTTTAATGCTTAAAGCAGATAATACTTATAGCACTTGCCTAGACCTTTGCATGCCACAGGAAAGTGATTTAGAGAGGTTTATTCGCACATTTGCCCACTTTATCTATCTCTATTGTTTGGACTCATTAGGTTAACATAATTTGTACTACAGTTAATGTTTACATACACTTAGGCTATAAACATTCCCATTTGGTCGTACCATGCAATTTATGTGTTAATTCAAGTAGAATAATTCTGGTATTTCAATAATAATAGATAAGAAACATTAAATTCTGTTTTTATTATACAATACCAGATTTGTAGTGTGGGCCCCAAAAGGTTGGTATTTTTTGTCATTGTTTTCAAATTGTTTAATTCCAAACATGTGGCATTGCCTTCATAGGCTTTGCATTAACTTTTGCTGGGAGATTTTGTTATTTCCTGACAGAACTCATGTAACTTAACAAGGTTTGTGAGCTTGCCTTTCAATTCAGTTCATAAATTTTCCATGCACTTCAGGGCAGAGCTTTGTGATGGCCACTAGAATACTTTCACTTTCTAGCTGATATTTTGAGGTTTCTTCAGTATTTTTTACACTATCCAATCTCCACAAGAAAATTTTTTTTTTTTTAATATCTTCACAATGATGCCGCCACCCAAATGCTTCACAGCTGGGGATGGTATTCTTTGTATTATATCTGGTTCATTATAGCCAAATGATTCAGTTTTTGAACTTCTTCTCACCAAAGGACACATCCAGGCCAATCGTCCGGCCCACATCTTTGTCCTTGTGATCATATATGGTCTTGAAATAGGGTATTTTTCCTTACACAACAAGCATTGAATGTGCATACTTTGGGACTTGATGCCTTAAACTATTCCACCAGTTCTTTTGTTTTCTTATTGTTCAGTTTAACCTTACAAATACAAGTTCATTAGTTCACAGCTTCTAATTTCAGTACTGCAATGATCAGGCGGTTGGCCAATTTAAGGGCTGTGCATTGGAACATTTGTTCCCTAAAGCATTTCACAATGCCTCACAAAGCAATAATGCTCACAAATCGTAGTATTCTAGATTCTAGTATTCTGTCCCAATGTGTGATGTGAACTAGGTAAACTGATGTGAACTAGGTAGATGGCGTGACTTTTTCCCCAGATGCATGGTACCATGAAATGTGTGGAAAAAAAACCTTTAGGCTTGAACTGCATTTATTTGCCAATATTTACAGTATGTTATAAGACGGACCAACAGTAATGGTGAAAATTGTGGTAAGGGGGGGCGGCTGGTCATTGTGTGATTGTGATGTTTTAGTGTAGACTCTGAATTAATGGAATCAAAGTAACTCCATGCATTTAATCTGACATAATCTGTGTGCACTCACCCAATCGCTTTAACAATTACACAACTATAATTACCCACTACCAACACAGCCACTGGATGCTCTAATGACTTTTATTGTGAGCTTATAGCTTGACACATATCCATTACATTCCAGTGCAGTGCGGGTTTATAGAAAGCACTATCGAAAACAGGTAGATCACAAAGCTGATGCTCATGTATGTATGTTTGCTTTTAATTATTGGGATTCGATTGAAGACAGCACTCATCTGAAACCTAAAATTCGGTTTATTTATAAAAAACTCATTAGGTTTATGGACCTCGTAATTCAAGAGGAAGCAGAAATGTTATTGTTATACATTGCTCAGAATGTTACTATTTAGTTTTATTGTAAAACGGTGTATGCCTCATGTCATAGTGAAATTTATTATTTCTTTAATGACCTTCAAACCTCATTCAATTTAAACACCAACTTGCAATTCAATGACTACTGTTTATTAATATATAGATATATATATTTTTTTAGAAAACAAGCTTGATTTTACTTTTAATATCACTGTACTTTGGAACTGTCACTGAGCCTCAAAGTATATGTGGGTTGCAATTTTTTTTATGCCTAAGAAGCCTCACCATAAGTACCAGCAAAATATTAAACTGTCCATTAAAGTAAGATTGAAACCAGTAAAAAAAACCTAAATCATAATGTAATATATAGGGAAAATTATTATGGGTAAGATTTATATTCAGTGCACACTCTGCATGAAGTAAATAAACAAATAATTCAATAAATAAAAAGTGATTTTGTTCAGTTTTTTAGTTCTCAGGTAACATTTAGGTGTTAGCTGATGTAAATTTGTGTAAGATTACTTGGAGTGACGAAAGCATTAAAAATCTAGTGAATTTAAGAAATATGGAATCTATGAGTGGATAATTGGGGTTCTAATCAATAAAAAGCCAAAGAAGTGAGAGGTTTTGCAATGCTTGAACTTGACAGGTATAAATTTAACTTACTGAGCCATAAACATTAGAATAAGTGTGAAAATGTATAAAAAATTAATAAAGAATGCAAAATGAAGAGATTCTAATATAGGGATGGCGGTCCAGATTTATAGTTGTTTTTTAAAAAGCCACTCTTTTTTTTTTATTCGCGTTCAGCCCTGATTTGTCTCAATGCTAACCTCTGATAGAAATCACTACAGTCTGATATGTTTCTTTTGCTGCCTGTGACAAGCTCCAAAGCGACACAAACAGTGACTAACATGTTCTAACAATAGCATAGAAAGCAGTAAGAAAGGGCACACACATATAGGCAAAGCAGAAAACTGATAGAACATGAGAATGCCTTGCTTGTTGCTGGTTAGTTAAACCCAGAGCATTAGAATTTGCATGCACACTGTATAGCTTTATTAGATTTGTCTAGAACCACTCTAATGAACGTTTTACTGTGTCCTTTGAGGTTTGTTGTTTCCTCTCCATCCTCTTGTGCTAAACAGGCATTAATTACAATCATTTGTTTTTTTATCAGCACTTAATCAAGCCTGGCATTTTGGAAGTACCATGTCACTGCTGTGTTACAGAAATATTAGATATTAATACTGAATGCTTGAAAGGAGACAAAAATCAAACCTTAATCATGAGGTAAAGATAAAAAGTTTCACTCCGATGCTCAGTTTAATGCCTGGTCAGCACACAGTTTATGAGTTGGGTTGACATATTATATAAAGGTTTTCGCAGTGTGTGTGTGAAAATATGCACAAGGGGAAAATGGTGCACCCCTCCATCTTGTTCTCTTATTAATAAGCAATAAAAGTGGCAAAGGTGAAGCATCTTAAGTGCATCACTAGTTTTAAACAGGCAGATATTCAAACTTGAGGCATGAAATACATTTTTGGTTATTTCTTTTTATATTTTTATGCAGAAGTTCTTCTCTCATTCAGAAACTCAAAGGATCTTAAACATCCTGCTCCACTGGATTTCAGGGCAATGTAAATTGTTTGTGTGATAATGTTTTAGTGCATCCTTGTTGTGACATTGTTAAGCATCTGTTCTGTGCGTTTTAACCTCAAAGTGCACTTAATCTCTAATGCAACTTCATATTTGCTATAACAAAAAAAGAAAAAAATGATTATTACTTGATCATAACTAACCTAAGAATTAGGGTGGTTCACTAGTCACATGATTGATATTGTGTATAAAAAGGTTAATATGTGCTTTCAAATTTTGTTTTATTACTGATGAGAGAGATGGATTTCTTGCCACCAGGCTGAGTTAGTGGCACTCGGGATAAATGTAATGCATCAAGTGTGACCAATATGTTGCTGGCATACACTGCTTTTTAATATGATGTACCATCTATCTTACAGTGCCCAGCCAACTGGATGAAAATGAATCCAGGGATTGACCATTGTGTTTGGAAAACTCTGGCTAATACACACCAATAGATTAATGTGTCATGGGTGGAAAGCTAGTGAATGTTATATAGTTCATTTTATCATTGCAATGACCAGTTCATTGTTTTGGTCTTAATTTCCAAATGTTTTGATTGATTTGTGTCTTCCATCCTTTCACTAGCTTATTTCCCTATTGTTTCCTGAATTTTCCCACTTGTTGTTTCATTTATATATATATATATATATATATATATACAGTGCCCTCCACAATTATTGGCACCCCTGTATAAGATGTAGTCGTGGACTTCTAAAAATTCTCCTTTTTTTTAAAACAACATAGAACCCAAATGCAAAAAAAGAGAAAAATCCAACCTTTTATTTAAGTACATTACTTTGGTGGTAAAAAAATCACACATTTAGAAAAAAAAAAAAACTTGAAATCATGTGTGCCACAATTATTGGCACCCCTGATGTTAATACTTTGTACAACCTCCTTTTGCCAACAAGACAGCACTTAATCTCCTCCTATAACATTTCACAAGATTGGAGAACACAGAGAGAGGGATTTTTGACCATTCTTCTTTGCACAATCTTTCTAGATCATCCAGTGTCCTGGGTCCTCTCTTATGCACTCTTCTCTTTAGCTTGCCCCACAGGTTTTCGATTGGGTTGAGGTCTGGGGACTGAGATGGCCATGGGAGGACCTTGAGTTTGTGACTGCTGAACCACTTTTGTGTAGATTTTGCCACATGTTTTGGATCATTATCCTGCTGAAAGACCCAATGACGACCCATCTTCAGCTTTCTGGCAGAGGCCATCAGGTTTTTATTTAAAATATCCTGGTACTTCAAAGTGTTCATAATGCCATGCACCCTAACAAGGTTCCCAGGGCCTTTGGAAGAGAAACAGGCCCACAGCATCACAGATCCTCCACCATACTTCACGGTGGGCATGAGGTGCTTTTCGGCATACTCATTCGCCAGACCCACTTAGAGTGTTTGTTGCCAAAAAGCTCAATCTTAGTCTCATCTGACCAAAGCACACGATCCCAGTTGAAGTCCCAGTACCGCTTAGCAAACTCCAGACGTTTACGTTTGTGAGTGTTAGTGAGAAAAGGCTTTTTCCTTGCATGCCTCCCAAACAGCTTGTTGGCATGTAGAGAGCGTCTGATGGTTGTTTTGGAGACTCTGTGACCCCAAGATGCCACTCTTTGATGCAATTCTGTGACGGTGAGCTTGGGAAATTTTTTTACTTCTCTTACCATCCTCCTCACTGTGCGTTGTGGCAAGATAAACTTGGGACCTCTTCCAGCCTTGTTTGTCACTGTTCCAGTTGTTTTAAACTTCTTAATGATTCCTCTGACTGTAGATACCGGCAAGTTAAGGCGAGTGGCTATTTTCTTGTAGCCATTGCCTGACTTATGAAGGTCGACACACATCTGCCTTACTTGAATGGTGTGTTCTCTTGTCTTTGCCATGTTGACAAATGGGTAAGAGAATTAGGCCTCTGTGTCACGTCATATTTATACCCCAGGGAAACAGGAAATCATGAATTACTAATTAAAAGTCCCTAGATACCCTGACCAACCTGAGCAACTACAGAAAAATATATATATATAAAAAAAAAAAAAAAAAAATTTCAGAGGAATTGTTAGGGGTGCCAATAATTGTGGCACACATGATTTCAAGTTTTTTTTTTTTTTCTAAATGTGTGATTTTTTTTACCACCAAAGTAATGTACTTAAATGAAAGGTTGGATTTTTCTCTTTTTTTGCATTTGGGTTCTATGTTGTTTTCAAAAAAAGGAGAATTTTTAGAAGTCCACGACCACATCTTAAACAGGGGTGCCAATATTTGTGGAGGGCACTGTATATATATATATATATATATATATATATATATATATATATATATATATATATATATATATACACAATCTGGTTATTGATATGTTCACGTGATGTGTTCATGTGTAAACGTGCAAAGTGTTATAATGCATTTATGTCCTTAAGTTCCCACTGTTTTTTCCTTATTCCCTGTTTTGAGGTTCCTAGATTTAATCCATGCTTTTTTTTTTTTTTTTTGCCCTTGATTAAAGATGGCCACCAATTTGATCCTTTTGGCCGAAGTTTCAACTTACGTTGTCAATTCTGTCTATGATTTTTGAATGTGCTGTAATAAAATGCCAGGATTATGCCTGGAGCAGCAGATCTCTTATCAGCCCATGTCACATGACAATCAAATGTCACTAATCAGTCACACCTGTTACTTGTCACTTAAATTAGCACGTTTCATTTTGCGGATATTCCCAAATACATAACAGAAACATTTTACTGTGTCTGAGCTACATCATTTTCCAGGGTCTTAAATAGAATGTGGAATATGTTCTAAAATGTCATTATGCACAACAGGGCAGAGTTGAGCACTAAGTAACTTTATTGTACTACAGTGCAGGATGGGTGAAAAATTGTATTTATAATTCTACTTTTTTATCTTTATCCACTAATCTGTACATCAACCATAGGTACTACTGGCAAGTTCCAGTTTTCCTACGCTTACAAACACCCTGAGTTTCTTCATAACATCATACGAGCACAAACACGCAATCTCAAAGGTTATGAAAGGAGTTTGACATGAGCTAAGAGGCATATCAACGCACTGTCATGGGCTTGATATTTTTATAGGTCCAACCACAGACTCAGTTTGGACCAAGTGGTTAGGATTGGAATGCATTTACTATATACAGGTTGGTGCTTGGAGCATCGGCTCTTGGTGAGCCACAGCAAACACTTCACTATTTAAATGATAAGCCAAGTACTTCTCTACAAAAGAACTTCACTTTTTGACATCTCCTTTACTTCATGAAAAGGTCAGTGTGCATGCTATATGTGTGTGCACGAGTCAGTGAGGTTTCAATCTGTGAATTGCTCTTGAGGTTGCTTTATCTCCCCATGTGTGTGTGACCATATAAAGTATGTGTGTGCGCACATGTCGCATCAGCTTATTGTGGCAGACTGCTCCAGGCATTACCATATTTAATGCAGAGTTCTTAAAAAGCACAAAAGTCAATAGATCTGACAGGAAACCCACAGCCAGCTAGATACTAGCTACTACTGAAGCCCTAGAGAGCTACTGTGTGTTTGAGAGAGAATAAAGTAGTCCATAAAATTAGCCTATTATGAAGCCTAGATTTAGTCATTTTGCATTTTACCATCTCTTCTTTTACTGCGTAGTTAACATGAAATGATCTCCTGTTAAGTTTATCCATGTCACATTGAATAATATATCATATAATAATATCATAGTATTCTTCTTCTAATATGCAAAGCAGGGAACCTCCTAAATTGGACTGTCAGCAGATGCTCCCAAATGCCATAAAAGCCTTAAAAATACAAACAATTAACAGCAGAAAAGTAAAACAGCAGAATAATACATTTTTGCAGGTATTTACAAAAGACTGTAAAACAGTAAGACTGTGACAAAACAGTGAATATCACTAAACTAGATATACAAATATCCCTAAAATATCAAGAATTAAAATCAGTAGGCTTTTAAACCCCACAGTGTGGCCAGTAATCTCATTAATATTCAAGTGTAAAGATTTTGTTATGCTTGCAAAAAATAAAAAGAATTAGATCTGGTACAGTATAACTGTGACAGCACACCAGATCCTATTATTCTACCAATTATAATGCTCCATTTCCACACTAGACCAAGAGCCAAGCTATTTTTAAAGATATCTTAATAGCCTGTAGCTTTAACAGTCTATGCTCTTGAAATGGGTCATTCACGTTGGCCGATAAAAAATAAATATAGAATCTGAAATGCATTATTCACATCAAAATTTTCTCAGAACACTGTTCTTTTTTTTTTTTTTTTTTGCACCATCATCTTTATTTACACTTCCTTGTTTCACTCTGCCCCTTGTGATGTGCCGTCCCTATTGTACTAATCATTTTTCTTTTAAGTTTATATTTAGCTTGTCTATTTATACCCTAATTGTTTTCTGTGTAATGACAAAGCATTGTATGATATAAACTGGCAGTAATTGGCATTATTTCTAACTTCCCAACATCTGTATGTTCCAAATTCTAGTTTAAACAATGTCAAGAACTTTAAGTTTTGCATTGTGCTCTTATTGTACATCACTTGTAGCAGGTTAATAGTTCTCACAGACCACCCTGTGCCATCCAACCTACCAGATCTTTAGGCCTTCCCATCTAAAACAATACTAGCACACTATCCTCTGAGATAAAGCAATATATTTAATATGTTTTAATGTTTTTATTAAAACATTAAACTACTATGCCATTTGGCAGATACCCTTATGCAGAGCGACCACATATATATTTTTTTTGTTTTTATCTAATTCTTACAACTAAGCAGCTATGGGGTTAAGGGCCTTGTTTAGGGGCGTTCAGTAGTTGTTGCTTGGTGTGGCTGGGATTTAAACTCACAAGCATAGGATCCAATGTCCAATGCCTTAAATACTAAGCTACCACCTTACAGATTAAAACCACTAAGAGAGTAACTGAATAAAGGCACTTAGTATATTAGACAAGTGAACAGGCAATTCCTAAATGTAATGTGTTGAAAGCATGAAAAATGGACAAGTGTATAGATATGAGTCTCTGGTCAGAGAGTTTTCAAAAGTGCAGCTCTTGCTGGGTGTTCCTGGTATACAGTGGTTAGTACATAGTACATAGCATAAGTGGTTCCCTGAAGGACAACTGGTGAAGCAGTGACAGGGTCATGTATGCTCAAGGCTCACTGATGTGTTCAGGCATTGAAGTCTAGCCAGTGTGGTGTGATCTTTCAGAAGAGCTAATGATGGTTTAGACAGAGTGGAGACAGAACACACAGAGACTCACAGTTAGCTGTGTATAGGGCTGTATAATCTGCAGGGTGGTCAGAGTGCCCATGCTGTCTTTTGTCCACAGGCTTAAGCAATTAAAATAGATGCATAACAAGCATCAGAACTGGACCCTGGATCAAAGAAAGAAGGTGGCCTGGTATGATGAATCATGTTTTCTTGATGAAGAGATCAAGGTAGTGACTCAGCCTCCAAATTCCTCAGATATCAATCCAAAATGAGTATCATGCTGGAAAAACAAGCTCAAACTACTGTATATGAGCCAACTTGCAGGATATAATGGATTGGCTTCTAAAGTCATATTGCTAGATACCACATCATACCTTCAGACATTTTGTCCAGTCTAGGACTTGAGTCAGAGCTGTTTTGGTGACACAAGTGGGACAGTATTAGGCAGGTGGTTTTAATATTATGGCTGATCAATACACTTCACACCTGTACCTCCATTACGCTCTACTCTCATCTCTCTTGCCTGCAACATACTGCATCTCTAAGATGTAAGTTAAACCCAGTGATCCATTGAGAAAATGAGATATCTCCACACATCCAGACATCAGTTTAGCAGATTTTCTCCTGTCTATAAGCATTACGCAGGTCAGGCCTGTTGGTGCAGCAGACTAATTCCTGTTCAAGATCCTCTTGAATATGTTGCCAGTTTGCCTGCAGCTGAGATAGGATGCTGTTGAATCTGTGTCTGTAAAAGATGACAAAAAAATAGCAGGCTGCCAAATTCGGTGCTGCTTGCAGAAAACAGATGCTGCCAACTCCATGTGGATGAAAGAGAAGTAAATTAACTTATGCAATATTTACCGTGTAGTGTTAAAGAAAACAAAAAAAAAAAGGTTTTGCTTTTTGAAGGAAAACATTTATTGCTGACAGGAAAGTAAAACAGAATTTAAAAAGGAAGTCAAGATGAGAGTGCAGAAAATTAGAGGAAATCCATGGCATATACAGTATTTCCTATACTAATCACCACACCTTTGCTGAATAAAAAAAACCCTAAACCCCCTAAATTAGCATGCATTTGATAAATACTAAAAAAAAAAACCTGAGAAGTATAAATGCAACGTGTTGCAGGTCATATATAAACTGTACTTTTATTTGTTTTGCAGTGCATGGATTACACGATATATGATATATCGGTATATGTACATATCCAATTCACGATCAAATCTTTAGTTTTTAACTTTTTAAATCAAATGTACTGTCTATATTTGAAGGCAATAGAATATTTAGGTTGTGTATTGTATGGTGTCTTATCCTATTATAAAGTTCTATTCAATACAACTTTGAGATTATGTGTGTGAGGGAGAGAGAGAGAGAGAGAGAGAGAGAGAGAGAGAGATGCTGTTAGGGAAAGCTGCCTCTAGGGAAAAAGTATTTTAAAGGGCTGCACTAAAAGGCAGAAAACAACAACGTGTGAAATAGAATGAAGATGGAGTGACGGTGCTTACTAAAGGAAAAAGCAGCAACACTGATATGAGTCCCTTTTTTTTTGTGGTTCACTCTAAACACCAATTCGTGGTGCCCTGTTAGCCTGAGTGAAAGGCCAGAATCCTCTTTTGTTGCCATTCCTTTTATGCTAGTGTGCTAAAAATGCCTTTTTTTTTAGTTTTTCTGATGGTGCAGATACAGTTTGTTTTGACATTTTTGTAAACCAGAGGGCTTGTGATTTCTTCTTTCGTTCCAGCTAATGACTTTTTTGTATAAGAATATTAGCCTTTAGGTTTTATTCAACATTTCTTAAAATCTGCAACAGACCTTCTAGATACATTGACTAGTTCAAACATCTTTTTTTCTATTGTATGAAAAGTGGTCTATTATATAATATTTTCCTTTTTTTACTGACATACAAACATTTTTCTGTAAAAACATTTTTATAGTGATGTGTGGGATGAGACCTTCCACAGTATTGTATATACCAATCAATTCAGCACAAAAATCACTGACAGGTGAAAGAAATAACACTGGTTATCTTATTTCAATAGCATTTATAGCAAGAGGTGGATATATTACACAGCAAGTAAAACGGAATTTACTTTGAGCAGTATGTAATAGAGTGTAAAGCATTTATTTGGTCTCAAAATTGCCTGACAAACGCGATGTGACTGACAAGCAAAAGCATGTTCTGCTAACGTTGTAGTGCCAGATGCATCAGCACACCTTCAGGGGTCTTGTAAATTAATCTTAACTGTTTTGATTGCACAATGTTATGACTAATTAGTGTATATACACAATATATGTTTGTGGACACCTGACCATAAGATTGGTATGTGGTTTTTGAACATCCCATCCGACATTTATTTTTTATTTGCTGTTATATAGTAATAACCTCTCTTCACTCTTCTGGGAAAATGTTCCAATAGATTTTTGTCCTTTGTGCTAATTTAGCCACATAGGCATTAATTAATTTAGGTACTGATATAGGGTCAGGAGGCCTGGGGTGCTTTCAGCGTTCCCTTTTCATTCAATGAGGTTGAGTTTAGAGCTCTAAAGCAGCCCACTCAAGATCTTCCACTCCGATGCATGTAAACCATATCTTTATAAAGCATGGGTTTGGGTCTCCTAGCTTAATTAAATGGATAATTTATTGCTACCACATCCATTTATATATTTATGTGCCTCTAACTTTGTGGCAACAGTTTGGGGAGAAAATGCATACGGCTGAAAATTTCAGGTGTCCCAATACTTTTGTCCATATAGTGTATGTATGTTTGTGTGAGCATGTGCGTGCATGAATGCATGCGTGTGTGTGTGTTCAAACAGAATAGCAATTATTATGAGGAAACCTAATTATTTGTGTAATTATTTGTGGAACATATTAACTGTTTACTCTCAGATCCTAATGGGCCTCTAAATAAGAGGTTCATTAAAGGCAAGCACACTTGTTGGGTAAACCGGCTAAAGCCTATAGGCAAACAAAAATTGCTATCAATAACCGTAAACGATAAGTAGGCAATGTGCTACAAGTGCTTGATTAGGATGTTAAAGTGTTTGACCGTCTTCAGTTAGATTTGAACCACTGTGTGATTTCGGATCAACATTTCGTTCATAAAACGTTTCAGTGCCAAACGTTTCAGTTACACCAAGTTCAGTGTTAATTTTTTTTTTTTAAGTTTTGTTTTGAGCTTCTTGATTTTTATTTTATACCAAAGAAAAAATAGACCTTTTCAAAAGATGTACAGTTTCATTCTCAAAACTGTTTATATAATAATCAGGACGCGTGAACAAGTGTGTTGAAAATGAAGTGGGAGAAAAGAAAAATAGTGATAGAGATCACAAGTGAATTTGAGAAGGCCAAATCAAAGACACATTTTACCCATTGGATACATGAACCAAATAAAAACAAACTATACAAATGCATAGATGAGACTGGATTCATTGATTTTCTTCATAAATAAATTAATTACCAATGGATGATACACAAATGTTTTTAATTATTATTCATTCACTTCCTGAGTATATATATACACGGGAAGTGATATGAGAATATACGCAGAAGAAAAGAAGAAATATGAGAATGGCACTGATGATGTGATTGTAGGGCGAATACATTTTTCAATTATGAATTGTTATAATTTTTTTATACTTAATACAAAATATTGTATTGTGTATTGTGTGTATTTAGATTTGTTTTAGTACATTTTATTGTTTTATTCATAATATTTTTAGCTCTTAAATCATTGGAAGTTATGCGTAGTCAATAACGAACACAGTAACAACTTACGAACAACTTCGGAACATAACTAGTTCGTTAGGTAGGGATCGTCTGTATGTGATATAGCCAGGTCTAAAGTATTGAATCATGTATCAGTAGCAACTTATCTCTCTCATACAACGAGTATAAGGGCCTTGCTCAAGGGCCCAAAAGTAGCCCATAGGGCCTTAGAGTTGCTTAACTTCTAAGTCTTAACCACTGCACTAACATTTCCATATAAACATTAATCTTAATACCATGACAATTGCATATGACCTCCCACTGACATTGAAAATTAAATTGTATTTTTTTATTATTATTTATTCATTTTAAATGAGCTCATGACAAAATTTGAAAATCGAAACCCAGAACTAGGTGTCTCTGAAAGGAGAAATCTTTACTACTAAGCATTTCACAAACCAAAAAAAAAACAGTAATGACGATACCAAAGTGCCAAAGAGACAAAGAAAACGTAAAAAAAAAAAAGTGCTCTTTAAACAGCCACTAATTTAATGTGTTTAATGGGTGTGGCCGACAGAAAGATCCCTTGCTCTGGTGCGCTAAGTCAGCTAACACATTAATTTGAGCTTCCACTTTATTCTTCCACCTCACTTCTTTTTCAGTCTTCTTGTGTTCACTGTAAAGAATGGCTTGACATTTCTGAAGGGTTAAAAAAAA
>JBCEWE010000159.1:3024788-3047288 GCA_039877035.1 Silurus lanzhouensis | reverse complement strand
AAAGGCAGGTTCAGCATGATTATAATATTGGTAATAGAGAGGGAGAGAGAGAGAGAGAGAGAGAGAGAGAGAGAGAGAGAGAGAGAGAGAGAGAGAGAGAGAGAGAGACTAGCCCTTAACAAGCTTTTATTTTTAATAATTTCCACTTGTTCTCAAACCATTTATTTTCCAAAGTAAAATGTTTATCCACAGCTCAGAGCCAAATTGTCTCTCGTACACGAGAGAGCAAGAAAAGTTAAACAAATGCAAAAATGAATACCACAAAAAAAAAGAAACATAAATAACAGGTTACTTCAGGGTCAAATTGTATTCATAAGTTACAAATGGAACCGTGGCATGGCTGTAATTGCAATTACACCTGATTATTTAGTCAATTATGGACGCTTAGCATGAGGGTCGGACGGAAATACACTGTGCCACCTCCAAACATTCCTGTTCATAACGCTTCAATGCCAATAACACAGAGGATGTTAATTTGTTCATCAGGTGAAAAATTAGATGAAATTATATATTTTTTTTCTGTGCCAGTTCGAAGCCACAAGCCTTGTTATTAAATCTAACAGCAAGAAGAGGTGATCATTCTCACAATAAATATATTGGCTTCATTGGGGAGTGTAGTTTTATATGACAAAATATCTTATAAAAACATAGTGGTGGTATTACATTTTCTTATTTTGATGCAGTAGTGTAATGGCAACAATCCGACAACAATTCCAAACAAATATTATCATCAAAGCCGAAATTACGACAGTAACTATAAGAATACTATGGTCTTTATCTCTCTTTGATGCACTTACAGAAACATTTTGCTTCAGTATTTTAATACAGTTTCTTCTGCTTCTTCTTCTTCTTCTTTTGGCTTCTCCCATTATGGGTTGCAACAGCGGATTATCCGTCTCCATACCCCCGTGTCCCTTTACATCTGCCTCTTTCAACCCAACTACCTGCGTGCTCCATCCTCAGCATTCTCCTACCGATATACCCCATGTCCCCCCTCTGAACATGTCCAAACCATCTTAATCTCGCCTCCCTCACATTGTCTCCAAAACATCCTACATGCTCTGTCTCTCTAATAAACTCATTTCTAATCCTGTCCACCCTTGTCACTTCCAACGAAAACCTTAACATCTTCAGCTCTGCTACCTCCAGCTCTACTTCCTGTCTTTTACTCAATGCCACTGTCTCTAAACCATACAACATTGCAGGCCTCACCACAGTCCTATAAACTTTCCCTTTCACTCTCGCAGATACCCTTCTATCACAAATTACTCCTGCCACTCTCCTCCACCCACTCCACCCTGCCTGCACTCTTTTCTTCACTTCTCTAACACACTCTCAGTTACTTTGCACTGTTGACCCCAGGTACCTGAACTCCTTCACCTTCTTTATCTTTTCTTCCTGCAACTGCACCACTTCACTGCCCTCCCTCTCATTCACACACATGTACTCTGTCTTACTCCTACTGACTTTCACCTCTCCAGGCTCATCTCAACCTGCTCCCTACTCTCACCACAAATAACAATATCATCCGCAAACATCATTGTCTACGGAGACTTCTGTCTGACCTTGTCTGTCAACCTGTCCATCACCACTGCAAACAGGAAAGGGCTCAGAGCTGATCCTTGATGCAGTCCAACCTCCACCTTGAAACAGTCAGTTAATACTGAACACTTTACTGCTGTCACACTGTCCTCATACATGTTCTGCACCACCCTCACATATTTCTCTGACACACCTGACTTCCTCATACAGTACCACAACTCCTCTTTTGGCACCCTGTCGTTCACTATTTCTATATCCAAAAACACACATAGCAACTCTTTTTGACCTTCTCTATACTTCTCCATTAACATTCTCAAAGCAAATAATGCAATAATACTGTTGCTCACAGATGGTCACCTCTTCTCTCAGCATGGCTTCCACTACTCTTTCCCATAACTTCATTGTGTGACTGATCAACTTAATTCCCCTGTAGTTACTGCAGGTCTTCACATCTCCCTTGTTCTTAAAGATTGGTACCAGCACACTCCTTCTCTATTCCTCTCGCATCCTCTCAACTTACAAAATCCTGTTAAACAATCTGTTCTGTCACCTCCAAAACAATCCTACAGACCACCATCCGATGCTGTCTATCTACACTGTCCCCTGCTAACACCTTACAGTCTCCAATCTCCTTCAGGTTGCATCTCCTACATAGAACATAGTCCACCTATGTGCACCTTCCTCCACTCTTATACATCACCCTATTCTCCTCCTTCTTCTTAAAATAAGTGTTCACCACTGCCATTTCCATCCTTTTAGAAAAATCTACCACCAGCTGCCCTTCCACATTCCTCTCCTTAAAGCCATACCTGCCCATCACCTCCTCATCACCTCTGTTCCCTTCACATATATGCCCATAAAATCTGCCCCAATCACCAAACGTTTATTCCTAGGTATATTTTTTACCACTTCATCTAACTCACTCCAGAATTTTTTCTTTTCCTCCATCTCACAACCCACTTGTGGAGCATACGCACTGATGACATTTATCATTGCCCCTTCAACTTCCAGCTTCACGTTCATAACCTTATTAGAAACTCTCTTAACATTAACTAAACACTTACTGTACTCTACCTTCAGAATCACCCCTACACCATTTCTTTTTCCATCCACACAATAAAAGAACAGTTTAAATTCACCTCCAATGTTTCTGGTCTTACTCCCTTTCCACTTGGTCTCCTGAACACACAACAAATCTACCTTTCTCCTCTCTATCATATCAGTATTAATGGGGCTGATGATGATCGTAGTTAAAGCAAATGACTTTTGGTCTAAATGTCATTAGTTTAAATCTCACCCATACCAAGCTGTGTGTCAGGGATCCACCTGCTGTGCCCCCCTCGGTGGCTGTCACGCTGCCTCGTTTTGCCATTCCCGGCATTAAATACAGACACCTGTCCCTCGTTTAGATTTCCCTACATAATCTCCCGTTCCAATCTCACTCGTGTCGGACCTACTTGTTGGCTATGGTGATTGACCTGGATCCTGACTGGCAGCATTTCCGGCTGGTTCCTACTCCTTCTTCCGGTACTGTGGATTACACTTTTTTTGTGGATTATACTTCCCGCTTTCCAGATTACACCTTCCATACGGATTATACCCGCATGTTTGTGTACAAATACTTCCAATAAACATGATAGAGTTACTCCCGCTTCCGACTCGTGGTCCGTACCCTGACACTGTGACTCGTGGGCCTCTGAGCAAGGCCCTTAATCTAATTGCTACTCAAATGTATGATTAAGAAAAATGTAAATTACTCTAAATAGGTAATACATGTAAATTAATCCCTGCAGATTACTGATAATCATAATTGGCATAGAATTTTTCAATTATGTTTCTGATTCTGTTTTCAGTGAACTACCACATCTTTAATTAGATAAAAAAAATAATAATACAACATTGTTATCAATGCACAATAGGGATGGTGGAAACAATCCTAGAGTATTTATACTTTTAATGCTACCCTGGTAAAAAACAGGAGAGTTATTCATTCGACTTGCTCAAGGGGGAAAATGTCAACAGTGAAATTGAATAGATTTGATTGAGTATGCTTTGTGTGTAAAGGCCAGGTCACTGCAGATTAATTTATATCAATAATGATGGCTTTTTAAAACTATAAACTAAACAATCTCACAGATAAGGATATCAAGTAAGAACTGGCATTGGTATTGTCATCAATATAGATGACACTTGACTTAAGAAGGATTTGGTACTGGATGGAAACGAAAATAAGTGGTATTCTAGTCCTAGTGCACAACACAGTTACTCAGCAAATAAATGCAGTATATTCATCTACCAGAAGTGAAAAAAGTGCAGTTGAATATGTAAATGCATATACAGTCTATAAATAGATAACAAGGGTATAGGCAGTAAATTTGCTGCAGGAAAACTATTGAGTAAATAATAAACAAACAATTAAAAAATAGATGCATGTATTAGCCATTTTTGTCAAATCCACAACTTCTCTCAGATTTTTATTAACTTTTTAGTCATTTCTTAATAGCAAGGTCCTAATGTTGCATTTATTTAATCAGTTATGTTTTTTGTTACTTATATTTAACTTGAATATTTTCATTTGCACCTTTTATTGCTCTAACATGCAGCACATTCTTCCCAGCATGGGCCTTCTGCCTCGCCACTTAGTACAAATCCTTTTCTCCCTTCTAAGTGTCCAACTACTCAAATATGCCTTTTTCTTTGCTTTTGCTGCATCCCTCTTTACCTGCTGCCGCATCTCCTTGTACTCCTGCCTACTTTTCTCATCTCTCTGTCGATCTCAATTCTGTTTCGCCAACCTCTTTCTCCTTCTGCTCTCCTTTACTTCCTCATCCCACCACCATGTCTTTTGTCTTCCTTTCTCTTTCCAGATGTACTGTCTTTCCTGTTCCCTGAATCTCACACTGCAGTCTTCCTCCTTCAGTTTCCACCATCTTATTCTACTTTCAGTCCTCACTCTCCTCCTCTTTTTCTTCACCTCTAAAGCCATCCTACAGACCACTATCCAATGCTGTTTAGCTTCACTGTCCCCTGCCAACACCTTACAGTCTCCAATCTCCTTCAGGTTTTATTTTCTGCATAAAATATAGTTCACCTGTGTGCACCTTCCTACTTTTTTATGTCACCCTATAGCCCTATATTTTTTATACAACACACAACATATCTACCTTTCTCCTCATATACCTTTCTTCCTCCATCATATCAGCTAACTTTCTCCCTTTACCAGTCATAGTGCCAACATTTAAAGTACCAACCATTATCTTCACTCTCTTCTACTTCTCGTTTTTCCTGCTGTCTCTGTAGACGTCTCCCCCCTCTCCTTCTCCTCCTTTGGCCAACAGTAGCCCAATTTCCTAGGGTACCTTGTTGGCTAACAATACCTGTGGCA
Source organism: Silurus lanzhouensis (assembly GCA_039877035.1). Lineage (NCBI taxonomy): Eukaryota > Metazoa > Chordata > Actinopteri > Siluriformes > Siluridae > Silurus > Silurus lanzhouensis. The sequence continues at coordinate 3,042,361 of JBCEWE010000159.1, read as the reverse complement.
GTTGTTGGTAACCTGGGCCCACACTAATTCAGTATGGAATTTAGGTTTGTGATCTGTATATTTGATTTGCCACATGTTTTACGCTGAATGTCCTTCCTGACACAACCCTCCCCATTTACCCAGGCTTGTGCAACCCTAATGGCTGGGATTAACCTTAATGGCTGGGTTTAACCCTAGTGGCTGGGTTAACATGTTGAAACACTGCATGTTACTGGAAATATATTTATTCCACTTCTCAAACATCATCCCTGACCACCTGCTCCTACTTTGTTATTGGCCCTTTCCGACCATGGCGGGTGCATCTGAACACCACAAGACCAACATTTTTTCTCACAGAGTATCTGTTGAATAACAAATTTGAGTATCTGAGTATTTGTTGCATAACAAATACTTAGATATTGATTCCAGTCAATCAATTACAGGTGCATTAAATGATTAACCAGGCATTTGAATACCCAAGGTGTCCTTGGTGTCCTTTTTATTAAAAAAAAACATGCATATTACTACACATTCAATTAGCACTTCAGAGAACTCCTTTTAATATCAAGAAAAAAGATTCATTCAAATGTTCCATCCACAAAAATTTGGATAATCTAAATATATTGAAGCTTACTGAGGACATTGATGTAAAATATAGTTTACAATAGTATCATAATAAAAACAAAAGGGATGATGTTGTTGATATGTTTATCAACAAACGAGAGGAGACCTGTTTAACATGTAAGCTTACCAGCTCAACTTTTATTGATTTTATTTTACTCTTTTTTCCTACAGTACTTCCTTGTTCAGACCTTGAGTCCTCCCAGCCCCCAACTCTCTTAAAAAGCCACATAACACAGAATAAACACATAATAATTACATCACATCTCCCCTTATAACAACACTTGAAACTGTTAGTCATAACATGACTATTATTTGACCCTTAATATTACCTTTGAACTTACATTGCCTCATTCACTAATAACTGAACTAGTGGTTTGTCTTGTCTCTTTATTTCCTATGCAACCTTTAACTTTTTATTTTACTAACAATATGTGAAACCCACATTCACTGTTAGAAATGTATATGTCCAGTCTCTTTGGTTGGATCACTGTCCTTCCTGATCTTGTCTTGTATACACCATGGGAGTATTGCCTGTTCGAGCTGTTGACGATTCCAGGGAGTGATCCCACTTTCTGTTTGATCACTAGTTTCCAGGAAACTTTCAGCACACCGTTCGGTGTTCGGCATAGGCATGAGATGACATCTGTTCCTTCTGATGGTGCCTTGAGGGCCTTCCACCAAATAGAAACGAGAAGCTGAATGGGTGCTAAAACACTACCCTCAGTCTTACTGTCTGTATACCAAACTCTCTGACCGGAGGGAAGTTGACTGAGTTGTCATGGATAGTGACATGTGTTGTAACTTGCAACCTGCTTCTTTGTTTTTCCCTTCTCCTTTGCTGCCACGGTGGTGTAGTCAGGGAGACTTGGAATCAGAAGCGAGTGATGGTATAGGCGTACGTAGCCTCCTCCCCATTAGGAGCTAAGAAGGGCTATAGCCATTAGTGAGCGGTGTTGTCTTTAGGCCAGCAATGCCAAATAGGGCTCCTTTGCATTGCTGAGAAAATGTTTTACCATCTGAACATGATGCTCAGCTTCTCCATTGCTTTGAGCAAATCTCGGGCTACTGGTGATGTGACCAAAGCTATGGTCCGCTGCAAAGTTTGCAAACGTCTGGCTGGAAAATTGAGGTCCATTATCTGAGAAAAGGAACTCTGGGATTCCATGCCGTGAAAACATAGACTTCAAGTGTACTATCACATCATCCGATTTAGCAAGGGTTAGCCTGGCAATTTCAACAAACCTGGAAAAATAGTCCACCACCAGTAAATAAGTGCTCCTATGTATTGAAAACAAGTTTACCAATTTATACCATAGTCTGGTCTAAAAATCAGAAGGCATTAAAAACTCAGTCAGATTGGCCCGTTCATTAATACATGCGGTGCAGTTTTGAACAGCTCCTTTACCTGTCTACTTAGCCCCGGCTACCAAACTGAGTCTCGAGAATGCATTCCCTGGTGCTTTTCGTGCAGCTTTTCCAGGACTGAGCTGCACAATGTTGTGTGTATTACCGGCCGGGATCCCTTTAATAAAAGACCATCATAAACCATGATAATTGCTCTTTCAGGCCAGAATTTCCTCAACACATCTGCTATGTGGCTGAGGTCTGGCCAGCCTTCCTGGCATTGCATCATCACCTCAGAGCATGTGGGGTCCATTTTTAGCTGTTCTCTTAGTTCAGCCAAATAGTTAGGACTGGAAAGCATGCATCCTACAACATTCTCTAAATAGATGTTTGTGTCTTCCATCTAATCAGCATCAGAATTGTGGTCTCCCAGGCTGTTTGTTACTGGTTCCAGTTTAGGTTTAGCACTTTTCACAGTGGCCTATTTGCATGTTTGTGGCTGGTCTGGAGAACTGATGAAGTTTTACCAAAGTGTATTAAAAACAGTACAGTACACTTCACAATCCTACAGAATACACCATTGTTTAAGAAATCCGGCCAACGGCAAGACACGGCATCACCTGGAAGCTACAAAATGCGTATGCAGTGGAACCGATGCTATCTGCTGCTTGTTCAGGTAAGCGCTTTGTGTGTGATTCTGTGCAAACATGGGCAGTAAAAGCTAACAATATTTCCATCTGTGTGTTTCTCCTTGCCCCTGCTTTATTTTGAGGAGAGTGCTTTTCCTCGCTGTTCGGGCCCGGGTCTAGCCGAGGCAAAGTGCCACTGGATGTCGCGGGGCTAGCAGGTGGATCTAGCAGAAGGCATGGAGACAGGTGCGTCTCTTTCTCCGGCCTCACCCGGCAGGTCGATTGTTTGTTCCCTGGGGAAAGCACGCACTTCGGTGGCTTCTTACCCCGGTGCGAGCAGCGCAGTGCTCCACATTTTTGGAGGCTACGAGCCCACGAACTTCTTCCAGCCTGTGTTTTATGAGGTGCTCCTGGAGGTAAGCTAGTAAGCAAGGCTTATGCGGCAGCGGGTCAGACTGTGGGTTGTCTCCACACAATAAGTGTGTTGCAAGCATAACAGGCTGACCTGCTGCGGGAGATGGATGAGGGATTCAGCTCTGGGGCTGACGATGTTAAGGAACTACACCATGTCAGCCTTAGTAGCCACAGAAAGGCATCTGTGGCTCACGCTGTCGGATATTTTCAATGCTCCAATGGCCCCTCCTGGCTTGTTCAGTGACGCCATAGGTGTGGTTGTTGACAAGTTTCAGGAGGCCAAAAAGCAATTAGCAGCATTCCAGTGGTACCTTCTCCGTCGCTCCCATGGGGTCGTTTGGTGGGCACAGCTCCAGCCCTAAGATGCCAGGCACTGCAAATCCCAAAAACAGAGCATTGCCACGTGGACCCCTCCGGATGGGCACAAGGGCACAAGGGCCCCCGGCGAGAGATTTTGGAGGCTACGAGCCCACGAACTTCTTTCAGCCTGTGTTTTATGAGGTGCTCCTGGAGGTAGTGATGTGGGCCGTGTCCATGCGGCCCACATCCGTGTCGAGTTATCTGGGCTGGATGAGAAGCAGAAGCAGCACACACCCAGTAAGCTGAATAAATGCTTCCTGTGCCCTGCGTCACAGCCTCCATGCCGGGGCCTGCCTTTTTTCCCGGATCTGGACACCTAAGTGAGCGCCCATATGTGGCCTGCCTCTTTTTCCAACAAACCTCGCTGTACGCGAACGTCGTTGGGTTCAAGGAGTGCGGCTATGGAGCGATGCCACAGGTCGAAGAGACGCTAGCTAGCTATCTCTCCCCGGGTGTAGCATCATTTCTTAAGGCCACGATATTGCCTACTAAACCGTTGCAAGCCACTTCGGTAAGGCTTATGCGGCAGCAGGTCAGGCTGCGGGTTGTCTCCACACAATAAGTGTGTTGCAAGCATAACAGGCTGACCTACTGCGGAAGATGGATGAGGGATTCGGCTATGGGGCTGATGATGTTAAGGAGCTACACCATGTCAGCCCTAGTGGCCACAGAAAGGCATCTGTGGCTCACGCTGTCGGATATTCCCGATGCTCCGATGGCCCCTCCTGGCTTGTTCAGTGACGCCGTAGGTGTGGTTGTCAACAAGTTTCAGGAGGCCAAAAAGCAATTAGCAGCATTCCAGTGGTACCTTCCCCGTCGCTGCCATGGGGTTGTTTGGTGGGCACAGCTCCAGCCCGAAGATGCCAGGCACTGCAAATCCCAAAAACAAAACATTGGCAACCGGACCCCTCCAGATGTGCCCAAGGGCCCCCCGGCGATGCTCAATGCCCAAGCCCAAGGAGCCGGCCGACCTGAGGGTCGTCCTCTCCAACAAGCGGGCTGTGGTGCACAGGCCCTCAGAGACTCTCAGAGAGCCTTAATCTTAGTAGGGCGGTGTACACCTCATTGCACAGTGCCTGTCCATCCTCAGCGCCACCAGGGCACAGTCACCTCCAGCGGGTGTCTCCCCCCAAATCCCCGCCCGGCCTCATAGTGAATGGAGAAGACCCGCCGCCTCTCGGGAGGCCTCAACGGCTGCAGGGCATTGCTCCAGCCGCTCTGGACGGGCCAGAGACCAGCCTTGAAAGGCCCGGGGAATGAAGGTTCCACCCTAAGGTGGTGGTCAGATATGGGGGAGATTTTACAGAGCCCAGATGGATCTGTTTGCAACTCAGGAGACTTCGCACTGTCCTCTCTGGTCCTCTCTCTCAACCAGCCCCCTTGGGGCTGGACGCCATGGTACAGACAAGGCCGAGGCTATGCCTGTACGCCTATCCACGCTATTGCGCTGCTCCCGGGTGTTCTGGAGAGAGTTCACCAGAAAGGAGCCCGTCTCCTCCTAGTGGCACCTCGACAATGGTTCACGGATCACCTCGAGGGACCTCCTTGGGAAATTGTTGCCAGGAGGGATCTCTTCTCCCAGGCAGGGGAACCCTGGTTCACCCCTGCCCAGAGTTATGGAGGCTATGGCTGTGGCCCCTGAGCTGGCACAGTTTCTAGCAGCTGGTCTCTCTACTAAAGTAGTGAGACCATCCTTCATTCCAGATCTCCCTCTACAAGGAGGTTGTATGCCGCTAAATGGCCCCTGTTTGCTGCGTGGTGTGAGCACCATCAATTAGACCCAGGTAACTTCCTGTTTGGTTCAGTGCTGGAGTTCCTGCAGGAACAGTTTTCCACAGGGTTGGCTCCTCTAACCCTGAAGTGTTACATGTCCGCTATCACTATATTAAGACTGCTTTTCTTCTGGCTATATCCTCCCTGAACGTCACCCCGCCGTTGATGCCGCACCTTGCCGTTGGCCGGATTTCACACGTGATTCAGAGCGTGAGCAACGTGGAGGCGTTCCTTAAAATATTGTGATGAAGCATCTCGTTCCTTTAGGGAACTAAGGTTACATACGTAACCTAAAGACAATAATTTTTATACAAAGCAAGGGAAAAAACAGCATTTGTAACTAATGCCAACACAGAGTTGTAACTAGGTTGATATTATGAAGGGAGAAGAGATGCATATATCATACCGTATTTGGAACACTTTATTATCGCCTAAATAAAGAAAATGTTTTTATGTGTGTGTGCTAGGGGTGTTTGGGCCACCGGCTTGCTCATCAGGGACAAACATACACTTATAAATATCTTATTCATTCTTTATCATCACATTATCTATGTAAAGCTGCTTTAAGACAATGTTTATTGTTAAAAGCGCTATACAAATAGAAAAATTAATTAAATTAAATAGAATTTAAGCATGGGTTATCTATTCACACAAAGATGTGCTGGTGCCTGTTGCTGGGTTTTAAATGCCTTCCCATTGGAATGTCTTTGAAGTTAGGTAGTAAAACCAGAGAACTGTCTGTGTATTGGCTTTGGTGTGCCGAAAGACACTTTGGCATTAAACCTCTGAATATAAGTGTAGGCTGTGAGGTCCAGTGTGTAATTTATTTGCAGATGTTAAGGGTTAAAAGGGGTGTCTGGGACATACCATGTATGATGGTGTAATTGTACCTTATCAACCTCATCAAAGATCTCTAAATTCTCTGAGGAATTTCTGCTAGCTCTTAAATACCCAGGTTGACCAGAGGTTTGTGGTCTGTCTTCAGGCTGAGGTTCAGAGAGAGCGGACCAGAGGGGACAGTGCGAAGTCTCCTGAGTTGCAAACAGATCCATCTGGGCTCTGTAATATCTCCCCCATATCTGATCACCACCTTGAGGTGGAACCTTCATTCCCCGCACTCTCAACACATCGTCTGTCGTCCCATGCAGTGTATTATTATGTTCACCTGATCCGCCTGCGAGCTGACATGTAAATTACTGGCCAGTTGAAATCTTTCAAACCACCATATCTATTTCTCCCACTTTTGAGGTCTTGAGAAATTAAACGGTTATGGAGGCTGAATCGTGAAGATGACGCTCGGAGGCATGCTCAAAGTCACGGGATCCACGTCGTCCATCCTTATTCTGCTCACTTAACTGCTACTGGCTTTCTTTTCTTGTGCTCTCACTTTGTCACACCTCTAGTATCGCTTTACTTCTGACACCATGTTGTGTTTATCAACAGAGGAGAGGTGACCTGTTTAACGTGTTAGCTCAGCAGCTCAACTTTTATTGTTTTTTTTACTCGCCTCACCTACAGTACTTCCTTTTTCAAACCTTGACTCCTCCCAGCCCCCAACTCACATAAAGAGGTCCATATTTAAAACACATAATAATCACACCACAGGTGAGTATGCAGTGAAAACCCTACATTTAATAACAGTGGATAATTTGGATTTCTGTCTATGCACATTTAATGACATTATATAAAGGTAATTGAGCAAAAGAGAGGGGGTGGAGCTGGAGGTAACAGAGCTGAAGATGTTGAGGTTTTCGTTTGGAGTGATGAGGATAGACAGGATTAGAAATGACTTTATTAGAGGGACAGCACATGTGGGATGTTTTGGAGACGAGGTGAGGGAGGCGAAATTGAGATGGTTTGGACATGTGCAGAGGAGGAACATGGGGTATATCGGTAGGAGAATGCTGAGGATGAAGCCACCAGGAAGGAGGAAAAGAATAAGGCCAAGGAGGCGGTTTATGGATGTGGTGAGAGAAGACATGCAGATAGTTGGGTTGAAAGAGGCAGATGTAGAGGACAGAGGGGTATGGAGACGGATGATCCGCTGTGGTGACCCCTAATGGGAGCAGCCGAAAGAAGATGAAGAAGAAGAAAATATAAAAGTAAATATACCTATTCCTTTTTTTAAATCTGGTTGTTAGGTTCTAGACGGATGATCCGCTGTGGCGACCCCTAATGGGAGCAGCCGAAAGAAGAAGAAGAAGAAGAAGAAGATATAAAAGTAAATATCCCTATTCCTCTTTTAGAATTTGTTTGTTAGGTTCATCAACAGAGACCTTCTACCGTTCTTTGTTTTTCTCTTTATTTTCGTCTCGTCTACTCCCTGTTATCTGCAAACTGTCATTAATAAAGGCTTTGTTTAGCTAACATTCATTAGCATTCCCACTGTGGCTTTTTTAATGCTGCTGCACTGCTTGTGGGGGAGAAAAAAAGAAAAGATATACAGCTTACGGTGTAATTAGTTGAGCATGAGCATGAGTTAGCATGTTTATTCAGCAGCTAAGTGCACTGACAGCTACATAGATTTAGTGTTTTTTTATTAGACAAGTTTGCTTAGGCATTAAACACACAGTGTGTTTTGACAAGGAAGCGACATTGAGATTTCGGTGATGCACACAGGCTTACTATCAGACCAACAGGCTTAAAGTTAAAGTCGAATTTAGTGGGTTGTTTTGTGTTTTTTGTCATGCAATTAAAGACAGATGGATGGAAATGCAAGTAATTTGTTACCCATCCAAATCAGCAGACAAGTCATCATTTGAAAAGGCAAATTAGGGTTAATTACAATCAAAATGGAGGACGAAAGTCATTCTGAAACACTCAAATACAAACTTTACACAGATAGAGTGGTTGGTGAACTGATACACAGAAGTTACATCAGGATTAACTGAAAACGTCATTTTCACAGACAGGTGAGTCAAAGCTTGTTTTCACAGTGACTTCTGGATTGCTAAAAATATGTGTAAGTACAATTAAATGTCTAGTACATGACATTTTGTCATGTACTATAATTACATCTGTGCCTTAAAGACAAGAGAGTACTTAGCATGATGTGAAGTTTCGTTTGTGTTGTCTGGGAATTCATGCGGAGAAGTAAAGACGTTGTTTGTAAAATGTTAGCCAGTGTGTGACTGACTTATTTCAGTAATAAACTAGCCTCTAACAAATGATCTGATAATAGGAAACAGATACACAACACATTCTTACAACAGCACCAGGGATTACAATCACTAAGCTCAGGACTTGACAGTGGTGTCAGTGTTTCTTGATGCATGAATCAAAGGTCACATTGTCACATTGTCCAATTCATATAAACGAGTTGTTGAAATCAAAAGGTATGTCATAATGACAGGTACTATTGCTAAGGAGCTCCAACAGCAGATTATTTATGGTCAGAGGCTTTAACGACTGAATGGCCAGGGTGGGTGGGGGGCATTCTTAATATTTTACCATAATTATTAGAAGTCAAATGCTGCCAAAAAACAAATCCAGTTCACTGGCTTTCTCGAACACAAACTCTGTCAGAAATAAGACTTGTGGCAGAGCCAGTATCAGCAAATTAGCAGTTGGGCTTTTTAGTGATGAACAGTGCACAGAGGCATTTATAAACATTAAACTATCATCACAGGCACTATAAAAGTTGCTAATGATTTTGGTGTGTGTGTTTGTGTGTGTATTTGTTTATCTTGTATTTACTGGCCACCAGTAGCTACATAGCTAAAGTAGATAGACAGCTAGATAGCTAGATAGATGGGGAGTCTCAAGCGTCTCACAGTGGGAAGCTTAAGGACATTTGGTGCGTAATTTTTATCCACAGAACCCCTTTTCCTTTGTTCATCCATTCCCCATTCATCCCTTAAAGGGGCAGACATGGCTGCCTCTGCCTAGTACCCTATTCACACACACTGACACACACAGACACACATACGCACACACCCACCCCTTCAGTTAGGTTACAGTAATGAATTGTTCACAGGTGCTGATTATGAGCCCCGGAGCATCACCGTGGAGATAAGATGAGCCAAGCACAGGCCAAGTGGAAATGAACAGATGCACTCCACTTCCACCCACACATACCCCCACTCTTCTAACACACATGGGCAAATAGTCATGCCTGGTGTCCTTAATGGCTCATGTATATGGGGATTTAATTGTCAGGTTAGATGTATGTATGTAAGTGGGAGTGAGGGGGAATGTGAGATAGGAGAGTAGGGGGTAAGAAAGAAGACAGGACTAAGAAAAGGTGGATTAAGAAGTGAGGGGGTGATTTCTGACTATTAGGCCTTGGCCAGCCTCTGTGTGTGTGTTTTTCCACATTTTGTTATGTTACAGTCGTGTCCCAAAATTTATTACATTCCTTATTTTCCTCAAAATCCTACAAACAATACCCTATAATGACAACGTAAAATGAGTTTGTTTAAAATATTTGTTTATTAGAAATAAAAAAATGAAAAAATCACATGTACATAAGTATTCACAGACTTTGTCATGACACTTCCATCATCTATAAATAGAAGAAGTTTGGAACCACCAGGACTCTTCCTAGAGCGGGGCCGTCTGGTGAAACGGAGTGAGTTATAAACTATAAGCTATAGTTATAAATGTTATAAGCTTATCTATCTGCACGTGCCCTCTTAATACTAAACATGCATCTCATCTAGGATAAATGTTATTATTAGGGATTTAGGCTGCTAATATAAGAGACTTAGATACTGCTGTATTGATTTGTCAGGTGGCCATTTGTTGGGCCTCTGGCCTCCTGATCTCTTTCTCATCTCTCTCAAAAGCAGCCATTACACTCTTGCTATAAAACACAGAAATTCTGTGACCATGTGTGTAAAAATACATCACTGTTCTTCATCCTGTCCATGAGCTTAATTTGCATTTCAAGTTATGACTGCATAACATAACGCCTTTTATGTGCATGGAACCATAAATAAACTGTCTGGCTTTCATAAACAAATTAAATAAAAAAATATTTTTGTCTTTGGCACAATAATAAATTGTGTTTTGACATACTGATGAGGTTCAGTCCAGCCAGCTGTTTATTCCAATTTTATTGTAACTTACTATGTTGCACATGGCTGTGTTTTTTATTGCTAGCTGTATAACAGATGAACATTGTATATAATGAACACTGGTATCAATACAGCACTTTTTAGTTAGCTCAATTTCATTTCATCTTCCACTAGCAGAGTTGGATCATATTTTGTATTAATATAGTTAACTGGGATTGCTGAGAAGTGTCCTCAGTTTTTATTTCAGCAAGAGAGGTTGAGGTAGCACTGTCTGACATTTTCTAAAACCCACACGCCCTTTTAAAAGATTCTGTCAGTTCTGTTCAATCCCACAAGTCCTGTTAGGGCCACTCTCCAAATTTCCTAATTTATTCCACTACTCCTACCCACTCCAGTTGGCTGATCGCAGAGTCCAAGGCTGCCCACATTGGAGTGGTGCTCCAAATGAGATTACTTTACAATGATAGGCCAATATCCTATGGAGTGACTGTACAAACGCTCTAAATTATTCATATGCTAAAATAAGTATGGCATGCACCTCAGATCAGTAAAGCTTGAAGCGGAGGCGCTCGCTGAATCCTAGGCATTCACAGATGGGTATTTAATCAATAGATTCATTTTTCATGGGTTAATCAGGCATAACGTTTAAATGAACTGAAGTTCTCTCTTGATCTGGATTCCTTTGAGCTGAAAGCAGCCACAGTGTTTTTTGTTCTTTGCCATATCTGTAATTACATGGTTTAAAAAAAAAAAAAAAAAGCCTTCCAGACATTTACTTTTATAAACAACAATCCATAAATACACTTAATTAACATCTGTAAGTAAGTATTTTACTTTAATATGGCTGCAGTTTCATATACACAGAAAATCCACAATGTTTTCTATAAAGAGCAAGACAAAAAAAAGAGTTAACCTTTTAAAAATCACCTCCGTTTCTGACTGTCAAATAACCATCTGCTTCCTGTGGCTAGACAGTGGAGTCTGATAAAGACTTTTAAATGTGACCCTTTATGACTGACTTATTTAATCTTTGCTTCCCTTCTGTTACAGAACAGAATTTGGGTCTGTATAATAGTCCAGACCACACAGTGTAAGGTTCAGTTTAACGTCTGTAATCTACTTAGCAATGTCTTGTTCCCATAAGAAGCACAATGACCTACAGATTTGTGCCATGTTAAATGCTCTCAAGATTCATGTTTTGCTATGGATGGTATTTAGAATTAGCCTGACTTAACAAATGCAAGACAATTGTGATTTGGCTAGGTTATGTAACATTCAGTACAGCTTGTCTATATGTGAAAAGCCTGATACTTCCATGCCATTACAACATGGATGTTGTAAATCAACTTGAATAAAAGAATCTGCATGAATGCTTAGAAGGGATAACTGAGGAGCTCTTTTTTTTTAAATTTCATTTTAGTTAAAAAAATACTTACTTACTTGCATATTTATATTCAATTTGTTTGATTGGCTTTTTATTAAAATGTATTTAATGTACAAAAAGCACTCTATTTAACAAAAATTCATTCGTAGTGGTTTTAATGGTTTACAGCTGTTTGTTTGTAATAGCAGTAGGGGAAACCAAGTTTTAGATTAGTTTAATCCATAATTTATAATAATAAGTGGATGGTATTTTGAGCTGAATCAATTCTGGATACAGTTAGATTATAACTAAGTTGCATTTGGTTACTTGGCACCTCAAGCCTTATTGCAATCAGGTCACGTAACATATTTTTCTGTTTACAAACTAAATTCTTATAGCTAAATTCTTACATGATATTTGTTTTTCTTACATAAGATGAGACCAGTCTTCTTAAGGGATAGATGAACAATAGGTCTTAGCCACTTTCTGTAACTTCTAACATGGTTGAAACACTTTGGAACATTCCTCCATGGTTGAAATAGGGTTTTGGAACATCCCTACATGCATTTTAAAAGGTTTGGGTGGGTTTGGGTGGTTTAAGAGGTGGTGGGGTGGGTATATACTGAGTCTTTGCAACCACTTCACTGTTAATTTGTGTAACAAGATCCTGATATGAAGACCTGGCAGGATAGAACTAGGTTTGGGCTGATATATCCCAGAATTTCTGATTCTCTGTTGGCGCAGTTATTATTTTTTGGTCTTAAAACTTTATTTGTGCAACTGTGTTTTGACAGAAAATGCTATAATTCATAGATAATTATTTTAATGTTTTTTTGTTAGAGGAAAACATTGAATTTAAATCATGGTGTGTTATTTAGATTTTTATTTCAAACAATGACTCATCATTTTTATTTTACAAATAAAGATTGGTCTGATGAAGCTATAAATAGGACTCACCATCATCTTCTGGTTGAGTGTGTAACTACAGTAATCCCCCTGTTAACACGATAAACCACCTGCAATAAACGGAAAAGCGCGATAAGCGGACGCCACCACAAAAATGCTATTTTAAGTATCCAGTACTGTACTGGATTAACATTTTACTTCATTTTATAAATAATAATTATATGGTTATAAATACATGTCATTATTTTAACATAAAACTCCATAAAAACAATTCCCTATACGTTTTTTGGTCTATCGTGCTATCGTGTTTTGGTCTATCGTGCTATCGTGTTTTGGTCTATCGTGCCCAAGAGATCGGAAAAATCCGCCAAACTAATTAGTTATGTGCCAAATGCAATTCTGTGATAAACGGGGGGACATGAGATTCAAACCGTGGTAAAACGGGGGGATTACTGTGCATGCACATGCTACGCATTTCTTTTTTTTCTGTTGCCTTTTTCTGGAAGTATCTCTCTCTCTCTCTCTCTCTCTCTCTCTCTCTCTCTCTCTCTCTCTCTCTCCTGCACATGAGTGAGTAATTCTCAGCCCAGCTGTCAGTTTGCTTAATTTCTTTCTTCCTTTGTTTGTACAACTAAGCAAACAATCCTTTCCATTCAGCAAGTTGCGATATGCAGTCAGGTGGACACCTTATAAACTAAGCTTAAAGTCCAGGTCAATTAGCATTTGTAGTTTATGTAATTGGATGTTGGGGACATTTAAGAGAGGGGGTGGATGCAAGATTCAGGTAAATAGTGAGTGATTATTGGAGGTTTAAAAAAAAAAAAAGATCTGCCAAATCTCCATCTGCTTGTGAAAGAGCTTTTTGTTTTTTTGCTGCCAAACCGCCTGCCTTGCATTGTTTGCAAATAAGCAGTGTTGAAAATTAGCAAGGGCAGATGTGTGCTATTGCTCTCTCTCTCTCTCTTTTATATTATGCCGTGAGTGAGGAAAAGTGTGGTACTCACATAACCATTAAAAAACAAGCCACATAGAGTTGGGAAAATGAATGTCAGGGAAAGAACACTGCTGAATCCTTTGGCGCAAATGCAGGAGGGAGAACGGCATTATTAGATAAAAGCAAGAAAAGGAGGACACAGAGATCAAAAGCATGAAGTGCATAAACAAATGCTATAATCAGTAGCATGGGGAGGGGAGGAGAAAGGAGCGAAATATACAGCTTTCCTTTTTGTGAATATGTGTGTGGGTGGGGGGAGCTAATGTTGAGTCTAGCAGTAGCGTTGGAACATGAGCTATGGTGATATGGTGAGGTTGTTAGAATTTTGGGAGGCATGTCACCAGCAGCACTAAAGCATGCCAGCAAAGCACATGAATTGCAGCCATGTCCATCTCCCTTTATATTAATCCAGCTCAAAATGGAGCTCTGTTTCTTTTCCATTCTGGGATGTAGGGACATTGTAGAATGTGCTGTTCTGTCCATCATTACTACAGATAGGTTTGTCTCCATCTACTGCTTCTGCCAGCCTGCTCTTCCCAGAATCTTATTCAGAACAGTGTTAAGTCCATGTCAAGGCCAAATGTCACAACATTTCTAGTCTTGCTAGTCTGTTATCTAGCATGTCACTAAAGGTACATTTTGTGAATAAATGTGGCAAAGCCCTTTCACAGGAAAATGAAATGTGAAGACCTGTTAGTAAATAGGCTTTGCTTGTTTACTAAGCATTAACTGCTTCAGTCAAACTCTTTTAAAGATGTGGGAGTTTTTATTTATTTACTTATTTTTTCCCTCCCAGTGATCTTGCTTCTTGTTGTGTCACAGTGATTAAGGCTCTGGGTTACTGATCAGTAGGTTAGGAGTTCAACTCGTTTTTCGACCAGAACCAAATGACAGAAATTAGCCTGTTGGCTTGGAAACCTATGACCCAAATAACACACTTGTTGTCTAAGTCTAAGATTCTGTTCCCATGAGGCATGAAGCGTTTCACACACACACATTCAAGCATTAAAGCCAAGCTGCCATTATTCTGGCCTTGAGCAAGACCCTCCTGCTGACCCTGTACTTTGGCCACAAGCCTGGGATATGTGTATGTGACAAAATAAAGACTGCTTCAATGTTTAAAATTAGCTCGAAACTGTCACATTTCTGAAGCCTCCACAATTTTGAAGCTTGTGTCCAGAAAAGTGTACAACATTTTTCAAGAGAAAACACTTCATAGCCCATGGGAAATGCATCTCCGTCTTAGACTTCTTAGAAGTCTTTTATTTAAAAAATTTTTAAATTATCAGGCTGCACCAATATCAGCTCATGAGTCATTTTTCTTATTTGGTCCTGTCATACAATAGAAAGGATTCAGTGAATGAGTCAATAAAAATAATCTGTACTGGGAAACATTTATTGCATCACAGAACCATATGTGATAATAATAAAAATAATTAATAATTAATAAAAAATATAATGCTCACTGCAGACACATTTTGGTATAATATAATGTGTGTATTTTTAATGTGTGTATTTTTGTATAAATATATGTGTGGCCAACATGGATTAAAGAAAAAAAATGGTTAAAAAAGAGAAATTATAACAGAATCAAATTAACTTTAGCTGAATCTTAAATTTTTCATTTGCCTATGAATATGTTTTTTTCTGCTCCTTGTCTGCCCCTCTGTTTCAATAATAACACACACAACAATCTCTGAAACCCACTGTGGGCTGTATTGGTTTGAGTGATAGGTTTAATGTGCATGTGACTAATTAATGCAAAGAATGCAGTGCATATGCTATTACTAATACATGACTCATGCATAATAATTAGTTATATAATAAGTTTGTTGAAGTCACGAGTCTATGTTATGAGACGTGTGTTTGTGTTTTATCAATTCTGTCCAGAAATATTTATTTTCTTTCTTTCTTTCTTTCTTTCTTTCTTTCTTTCTTTCTTTCTTTCTTTCTTTCTTTCTTTCTTTCTTTCATGCTTTCATTCTTTCTTTCATGCTTTCTTTCTTTCATGCTTTGTCTCTTTCTTTTATCCCTACTTTCTTTCTAACGGGTTTCTCTTTTATCACCTCCCATTTATTTCCTAAATTCCTGAATAATTTTTCTCTTTCAGGCTTTGTCTTACTTTTTTGTGTTATTTGTATTTCTTTCCATTTCCTTCCTTCCTTCCTGCCTCCCTCCCTCCCTCCCTTCCTTCCTTCCTTTCTTCCTTCCTTCCTTCCTTCCTACTTCCCTTTTTTTTTCATTTTTCTACTTTGTTTGCCTTTCTTTCTTTCTTTCTTTCTTTCTTTCTTTCTTTCTTTCTTTCTTTCAACAAAGCGCATACTCAAGCTATACTTCTTCCCTCACCAATGTTCCACCACTCCATGCGTCAGCGCTCTCCTGCCTGTCTTTCGAGCTAATTAAATGCAATTATTCCAATTAGATATTGAAGAAGGAGACAAATAATCATTACTCTGTAATCAGCTCGCGTTGTTACAATTTGGGAGCTGGCTCACACTATTAGGGATAATAACATTTTTATGAAGACGCTTTTTCTCGGTCTATCTCTTGTTCTCACTTCTCTCTTTGCTTTCCTCTTGTTTGTCTCTCGGCTTGTCCTGCAGCTGGTATTAAAGCGATATGTAAATTTATTCACAGCATTTGGTTTCATGCAAAATAATCCATTAAAATAGTTGAATTCACAGCCTGGGATTCTGCATAGATTGTGTGTGTTTTCTTTGTCCATGTCCACTGCAAGACAATGTGTGTGTGTGTGTGTGTGCGTGTGTGTGTGTGTGTGTGTGTGTGTGAGAGAGAGAGAGAGAGAGAGAGAGAGAGAGAGAGAGAGAGAGAGAGAGAGAGAGAGAGAGTGAGTGAGTGAGTGTCATTTTTGGGGCAGGTCATAAAGAGTGAAGGCGAGAAGCTATAGAGGGCAAATTGAGATTGCTGATGTGGATGCCAGCTTGATCTGAATATGTGTGTGTGCCCGAGAATGTTCCCTGTCAGCAGGGGTCTGATGTGTGTCTGCTCATGTGTGGAGCACTCATCATGGGCAATTAAGACTGAGCAGGGGGGCTCAAACCTTCATCCAAGTGTCCTTGACGAAGCGAGAGAGAAAAGAAAGAGACAAAAGGCGCTATATAGAATATCAAAGACAATCTTTAGAGACCATAACAGTGAGCATTCAAACAATACGTATTTTCAGAAATGGCACAACGGTGATACATAACACCTGCCCTGGTGGCAGGACGATGCCATAACTCTCTCTGGTGTCTTTGTTGTTCTTTTCCTAGTGTTTGAATAGATTTCTCCCAGCAGGACAATAACCGCCATTCATTATTCACACTTCAGACGGTCATTAAAAGTCAATCTAGAAAACCGCACAAGATGGCAGCAGGAGCAGTCAGCCCTTGATATCATCTCATCATTTGCCCCAAATCGATATTTCTAAGGATAAAGATCTTGCTGAATTTCTGTGGTCTGTATTAGAATATCATGTTACACCAGAGTAGGAACGAATCATCTTTGAATATTTAATCTGCATATGTGCTGCACAGTCACACAGATGTACATTGATATGTGCTGTGGCTGTGTATTATCCACAAATGAACATGTGATGACCTTTTTATACAAATGGCTAAATGGTTAATAAATGTAAATATGTAATGTTACTCCTGCAGGGTGCTGTGGAACCGTGGCGGAGAACAATGCTTATTTTAATTAGACAGTGAAAGGGTAACAACAATCTACTGATTGTAAACAAAAAGTCTGAAGGTCTTTCTGTACATAGAATCTCTAAATGCAAATGTAAATCTTTACGAAGTGCCTTATTGCTAGCATAGAATTATACTTGACATCATGAGGTCTTTCTACTTCTGAATTTTTATTTTTAGGACATTAACCTATTTCTGCTGCTCAGGCCTCAATGAGATTCTGTTCCATCATCCTTAACTCTAACTAGTATTTAAAAACTAATTACAGTTTTGCTTTTCTGACCCAATTATTCTTTAAATTTTCCTTTTTTTTTACCCAGCTGTCAGAATGTTCCCCTCTCTTTCCTTCCTTTTCTCTGCATCTTTTTCTTATGAATTTTCTGAATCTTTGTGCCTCCCTTAGTTTTTGATGCCCCCCCCACATACACACACATACACACACACACACACACACACACACACACACACACACACACG
>JBCEWE010000159.1:2940000-3022608 GCA_039877035.1 Silurus lanzhouensis | reverse complement strand
GGAGCTTAATGTTTAGTTGCAAAGGGGCATTGTCATGCTGGAACAAAAAAGGAAACTGTGTAAATGTAGTATTTGCATAAACATTCTAATTCAAATAGACATTTTTGTTCACCTTAGATTAATAGAAATGTAAAATAATTTATGTTTTTTTAATCGCAACACAAATGCTAAACAAATAAGCAGAACATATATTTAACTACTTTGTGTCAAAATGTTGCTAAATCTTTGGCATTGTAATTTTTTTATTTTTTTTTATGAAACTCAGCTTTGTGTCATTTCAAGGCTGTAGTTGTTCTGTAAAAGCTTCTCCCATGTGAGCCAAATTACCCTTGACTTTTCAGTAGTTTGGCTAGTTACTGACCTTTGGTCTCCTCTAGGAAGAGTAATGGTTGGGCTGTAAAAATGTCATTCCATTTTTATGTCTCCATCACAAGGTAGTAGAGGAATTATACATTATTTTTAGGGTGTACGAACATACATTTATGTATTGTTCTTGTCAGTGCATCCTTCTGAGTTTTTGGTTGATGGTTTATATGATTTATATGAAATAAATATTTTGACAAGCATATGAACTAATTACATTTCGTAATTCAGCAAACAGGGTCAAGATCAACATCATGGTCAGGTGTCTAAAACAGAATTGTAAAGGCATTTTTATGGCAGGTTTGTTGGTAACAGAGACTTGTTACATAATTTGGTTTAAGATTTGTTTTAACGGTAGTCTTCATAGTGTTCTGTAATCTGTAATAATAATAATAATAATAATATACACTGTTTGATTAGGGATGTAGTCTAAGTGAGATCATGGGACATTTTACTTGCACATGCATGTATGGCCAAATGATGGCTGCTTTATCCTGGTTAGAACTAATTTAAGGATGTCAGTGCAATTGGTATGTAAACTTATGCAGTCAAATCTTTCAAACAATTTATTTATTTATTTATTTATTCATCTATTTAGTCAATAGAAATATGAATGAATGTAATATATATATATATATTCCCAATTAGTTCTCTCCCAGTTTCAGTTTGTAGCCCTATGAAATGTGGAAAAGGGGGTGAATACTAATGCAGGCACTGTACAGGTAGATATACAGAGAGAAAAATGTCTTCATGAGGCCCTAACTGAATAATTTAGTTACTTGTGTGTGTGTGTGTGTGTGTGTGTGTGTGTGTGTGTGTGTGTGTGTGTGTGTGTGTGTGTGTGTGTGTGTGTGTTTGTGTTGTCTGTATGTGCTCATGTAGTATGCCTACTGTTTTCATGTTGTGTTAATGATGAGGTGATGAGGAGGTCTCTGGAGGTTTACTCCCAGCTAGCTCAAGGTAAAGTAAACATCTTTGACAAGCCAGAAGCATACTATAAGGATTAACCAATGCAGTGTTTATATTTTCTGCATTAGTTGCCTCGTCCACTGCAAAACTTGTTCAGCTTATTTTAGTCAGGGGTTCAGTGTGTTTTTATTCACTTTGTGACAAAAAAGCCTGGGAGGGATGTGTGTTCCAGATTGAAATTCTTGCAGAAAAATCATGCAAATTTGTGTTGCGGTGTGACATTTGTTTGTATAGGGGTTGTAGCTGTATAAGAAGTGTTCGCTGTGTAGTCTGCAAGTTTGAAAGCCATATCTGTGAAAGCTTCCCTGCAGTGTGGCACTATGTACAACAGGGCATGCTGGGTATTTTTTGTCCTGTCTCTCAGTAAGATCCATGAGCTTTAGGACTGTACACTACTTGCTTTACTAGCAAAGAACTTCACAGCAGGAGTGTTCATTGTGTATTTATGATGCTAAGCAATCTTAAGTATTATGGCCTTTGTGTACATAACAGTGATAAGCATAAACTCATTAGACCAACAAAGCCAGTTAATGATGACTGGGGGTTTATTCAGACAGAAAACAAAAAAACTTATACATATCAGTACAATTAATTTGAGACATCCCACATACCCTGTCACTGTGCATTTCTACTGCAGTTGTCTACCAAATAAATACATCATATAGACAAAGGTTTGTGTGGACACCTGACTATTTGTATGTGCTTTTTGAACATATATTCCAAAATTTTACTCCCTATTTGCTGTTATAATAACCTCCACTCTTTTGGGAAGATCTTCCACTAGATCTTCGGAGTGTGCATATAAAGATTTGTTCTCAGTTAAACACAAGGGTGTTAGTAAAGTCAGATAGTGGTGTAGGGTGAAGGGTGCATTAATCCCAAAAGGGTTTAGTAGAGTTGAGGTCAGAGCTCTATAGCAGGCCACTTGAGATCAACCACTCCACCCTATGTAATTCTTGAAGCTGGCTTTGTGTACAGGGATATTATAGTGCTTAAACAGGTTTTGGTGTGCTAGTTCAATTGAAGGGAATATTTAATACTACCACATTTAATGCTACATATAAAAACATGTGCCTTAAGCTTTGTGGTAAAAGTTTGGAAAAGAACCACATATGGCTGGGAAAATTCAAGTGTGTCAATAAGTTTGTCCATACAGTGTATGTTAAACTTGAGATTCATTGGCTGTTTTTAAATAATTTCTATCTAAGGTTAAGGAATATTCACAGCTAGGTGTGCATTACATGACTTTAATGCACGGCATGTAAGCAAATAACCACTGAGCTGTCACTGATGTTTGCAGTGCAAAATTTGACTGCTACTTTTTATTAGGTATTTAATCTATGGATCATTTGATATACAATTCTGCCTGTTTTAAATCATTAACAGACATAAAGTAGTGCAATACGGTTAGATTTATTTAAATAAATTATAATAAATACTTATTAAACAGAGCAAGAGATAGGATGGGAGAAATAAAGCACATGTGTGAATTTTCTGCATCTGTGTCACAACCTCTGTATCACTCTGTATATTACGATGGTTACAAATATTTATAAGGCAGGTATTCATTTAGAATTAATATTAAAACTGTTGAAACTACCTGTGCATTTAATACACATTCCAGCCAGTCAGAAATGAGCATTTACACAGACCACAATAAAAATAATTATACAGCATATGTGTCAGGGCCGTAGAATCACGCATAGGACGTGGGAGTAACTCAGTCATTGTCTTTATTTAGATACAAGATATCAACAAGGAACTGAGAGTGTTACAAACCATAATGTGGGTGTAGTCCGTAATATGGGTATAATCCGTAATGCTGGGATAATCAGTAAAGCAGGTAGGATCTGTAATGCGGGGAGAATCCGTAATGCGATGGTAATCCATAAAGCGAATGTAATTTTTACGATTGGAACGTGGAGCAGGAACCAGCGGGGAATGCTGGCGATCAGGAACCAGGTAGATCACTGTAGTCGTCAATTAGGTCCAACTGCAAGTGAGGTGGAACCGGGACCTTTTAAAGGGGAACGGTTATAACGAACAGGTGCTGCTGATTAGAGCAGTGAGAGGCAGCGTGAGAGCCTCCAAGGGGAGGGAGGCCAAACAATCTACAAACGTGTTCTCGTCGTCCAGAATAGTCTAACTGAAGCTGAGAACCGGGTGGCTTGAGACAGACTCCATACATTTGAGCAAACAAAAAAGTCCATGCCATGTTTTCGAGAGGAATAGACAGTCCTTGATATCACGTAAGACTGAGCAAGGAGAGTCTGTGGGAAGCGAGAACAGCCACTTGCGTAACTGTGGGATCATGGAAGTCCAGAGCAAAATCTTACCCACCCAAATGGAGATGTCGGAAACAGAGAAAGTCCAGATTAAGTCTTGACTTAACAGAAAGGCATGTTGAGAAAATATAAGGTTAGGTTCCGCAAGGAAAAGGGATCGTCGAAAGCCGAAAGTGGATGTTACTAGTCGAAGCTGGGGTGCAGTGTCCGCAATGTAGACGTTTCTGCTGATAGAATTAAGCCAGGTATACTTGTAAACCAGAATGGAAGCACAATGAAGGAAATAGGACGGCTGTCATCGGTCAACGTGGTCCAGGAATGAAGCTCACAGCGTACTAGGTCTGCGGGGTGTCTACTCATGAGGGGTGCTCCGTCCATGATCGGATACTTGCACAGAACAGCATAGTAGACTGGACAAAGGAAGTGGGGGTTACCATGCTTTCGGAGGGACTGTATCCTGCAAAGTCGCCTTCAGCGGAATCCCGAAGCGCGACGGCTCCCTTGAAGAGACTTGGGACTGTGGTGTCATCTTCAGAAGAACTATCGCCTTCGAAGGGGCCTTGGATCGCGACGGCACTCTCTGAGAGACCTTGAGACATGGCATTACTTCCGGAGGAGCTTTGGAGCATGACGTTGCCTTCAGAAGGTTCTTGAAGTGCGACGGCGCTTGTGGAAGCGCAGTGGTGCCCTCTGGGTGACATGGAAGTGCGATGGCGCCCTCAGAGTGACTTGGGGCCGCGATGTTGCCTACAGCAGAACTTGGGGCCGCGTTGTCGCTTCCGGAGGGTCTGTGTAGAGTGACGTCGCTTCCAGAGTGTCCATGTAGCGTGACTGCACCTATGGGGGGATCTTGAATCATGACTGCGCCTTTAGAAGGACTTGGAGAAAATCCCAGAGAATTGCTTGGTGAAACTGGCAAATGAGCCAAAATTGCCCCCGGTCATGCTCCACATTTTCCAGGCCGAAGAGAGAGCCTCCCCAGACAGTAATGCGATGAGGAACACGATTTCTGCTCGTTGGGTGGAGAATTGGGATAACTTTATGTATCTGCTGACGCGCCATAGGAATCCGCTCCACTCGGCCACGCTTGCATGATCCAGAGCCGGTGAGCATGATCTGCGAGGAGCGGCAGGGAGCTTCCGGTCAGACCTTCTGTCAGGGCTGTGATCACGCATAGGATGCAATTGAGTAACTCAATCATTGTCTTTATTCATATACCAGACAGCAACAAGAAACTGAGAGAGTTACAAACCATAATGTGGGTGTAGTCCGTAATGCAGGTATAATCCATAATGCGGGTACGATCAGTAAAGCCGGGAGAATCCGTAAAACGGGTAGGATCCGTAAAGCGGGTACAATCTGTAATGCGAGGGTAATCTGCAAAAAGCGAATGTAATCCTTACGATCGGAATGCGGAGCAGGAACCAACGTGAAATGCTGGCGTTCAGGAACCAGGTACATCACTGTAGCCATCAAGTAGGCCCGACAGCGAGTGAGGTGGAACCTTTTAAAGGGGAACAGTAATGACGAACAGGTGCTGCCGATTCGAGTAGTGAGAGGCAGCGTCAGAGCTTCCGAAGGGGGGGGCATGGCAGGTGGATCCCTGACAATATGCACCAAGCATCTCCCTTCCTTGAATAAATATATTCAGGGGATTCAGTTAAACAACACATGTCTCAACCCACCATGTATTCACTTGAATAATATTTAAACAAATGGATGATGCATTTAAGTTAATAATTATTGTATATCAGTGGTAAAAAATCAGCTCAACATAAAAACTAAACACTGTGTTTTTTTTTCCAGCATGCACAGATTCAGTGTTTATTCAAGACAACTAAATGTATTTTACACAGACATTATTTTATTCACCTCTGTTTATATGAAAACAGCATTCATATTTAATATTATAATTACCAGCATGTTAATGATATCAAGATCACCTGTAATGTGAAACATTTTTTTGTATATATATTTTTATTAAAATAAAATAACATGCTACATGCTGCTGTTGGCTAGCTAAATGTGATTAGCTCTCATTTGTTGCTGATGGTTTGCCAGTATATTGTTCTCCTGTCTGACAATAAGCTTTAATCTAGAATAGCAATATCAGTGTGTAATAAACTATTATAGTTCCCGGAAGAGCAGAGGACCTGTTTTACTAGCACAAGTAGAAGAAACATGGGTAAAACATAAAAACAGGTCCAATAAAGCTGAAGAGAGAGAAAGTGTGTGAGAAAGAGAGAGAGAGAGAGAGAGAGAGAGAGAGAGAGAGAGAGAGAGAGAGAGAGAGAGAGAGAGAGACTAATTATCCACACACCCAAATCTAACAACAACATAATATATCATGGTTATATACTGTATTAAAGCTGAGAGTAAACTATGAGCGGTTTGTTGGACACATAATAGGGGTGGTCAGAGAATGAGGGTTACTAGGGGCAAACTAGAAAACAGTGGGTCCTTATATGTTTTACGAATGTATATATATATATATAAAATATCTTATAACAGTATCTTTCACTGTTATACTGAGGCCTGGAAAGCATTCTTGCAGGTTTGTTTCCTTAATTCTTACACAAAGGTCACTGCGAAAATACTGGCTTTAAAACTGAAGGGATAATTATTTTTTTCAAGTCCAAATCAGATTGGCTTTTTAGAGCTCACTGTTAAAAAGAGTGTTAAAGGCACATCATATGGAAAATAAAACGGCCACACTTTATGAGTTCATGCTAAAAAGCTTTTAAATAAGTACAGTGCCATGACATTCTTTTTCTTCTTCTTCTTCTTCTTCTTTTTCTTCTTCTTCTTCTTTCAGCTGCTCCCATTAGGGGTCGCCACAGTGGATCATCCGTCTCCATACCCCCTGTCCTCTACATCTGCCTCATTCAAACCAACTATCTGCATGTCTTCTCTCACCACATCCATAAACCTTCTCCTTGGCCTTTCTCTTTTCCTCCTTCCTCGTGGCTTCATCCTCAGCATTTTCCTACAGATATACTCTATGTCCCTCCAGATGACATTACTATGATATATTCACTGTATGATTATTGTATATCTTAATATGTATGTACCATTATACCATATATTCATTGCTTTCAGGTTATCACTATATCTATTTTTAACTGAAGATTAAAATTTAAATATATTTTTTATGAAGAACATTATTACCTTAAAAGTAATTAATGATGGGATGCCATTCCAAAGCAAAGCCTCATCTACACATCACATTTATTCAAAATTATTGTCAGTTTTACCATATGTTGCGTGCAGAATTGTGCTATTTTCTTGGAAAGGATGACAACACAAAGGAAGCTGCAGAAAACTCATTCAGACAGAATGAGAATATGCTAAATTCAGACAGTAGCCTAAGCTCAGGTATCACCCTGCTATAAAGCTTAATTTTAAACTTTACGAGACGAGAGCTGCGTCTAAAACGCTTTGGAAACGCCTTACGTTGTTCACGCTCTGAATCATGTTTAAAATCCAGCCAATAGGCAGTCGTGACTTCATTCGTCGTGCAAACCAGTGAATTTATTTGTCGCGCAAACCAGTAAGCTACAAAATGGGAGCACGATGGCAGCTTCTGAAAAAGAAGGTAAGCGCTGCAGGGATGCAGGGAGTATAGCCCGTTGACACAGCTCTTGTTCCCTCAAGGAACTAGGGTTATAAATGTAACCTAGTGACGTTCCCTTTCCGGGAATGAGTGTCCAATCATGCCATACTGACCAGTCCCTGCCTAGCATGTCTAAGCACAACCGGCATGCAGGACAGAGGCGCCGGGAGTGGCTCTGATGTCGAGGTCATAAAACCTGACAGTCAGTGTTACAAATGTCCTGGAGTGAAACTCCAGCAGACCAAGCCGTAGAGGCTGCCATACCCCGGGTGGAATGAGCCTTAACTCCGAAAGGAGTGGGAAGACCAGAGGACTCATAACACAGACAAATGGCATCCACAATCCATCTACTGAGCGTCTGCTTATTAGCCGGGAATCCTTTCCTATGAGGGCCATAGCAGACGAACAGCTGCTTCGACTTAATCATTGGGCTCATCCTGTGGAGGTATGTGTTTAGTGCTTGCACTGGACACAGTCGAATTTAGCTTTTCCTGGTTAGGGGCTAGGAAAAGAGGAGGGCAGAATGTCTGCAAACGGGGTAAAGGATACAGTAAAACTGGTCATGCCAGGAGCAAACTCCAGAAGAGACAGGGCCACGGAAAGAGCCTGTAGGTCCCCGACCCTCTTAAGGGAGGAAATTGGCAGGATAAAAGCGGTCTTAACTGACAGATACCTAAGGGCCACCTTGGCCAAGGGCTCGAAGGGGGGGCTTAGATAGAGCCACCAGCACAACGGCCAAGTCCCACACAGGCACTCTGGGTCGTGTCCCGGACCTCAGACTCCGGGTGGCGTGTAGAAAACGTGTCACGAGGGAGTGTTTCCCCAGCGACTGGCCCGCTAGCGTAGTACAATAAGCCGCTATAGCGTACACAAACTTTCAGCGTTGATGGAGCCAATCCTTTGGCTAACTGTTCCTGCAGGAACTCCAGAACTGAACCAACCAGGCAGTTAACTGGGTCCAACTGGTGGTGCTTACACCACGTGGTGAACAGATGCCATTTAGCGGCATACAACCTCCTCGTGGAGGGAGCTCTGGAATGGAGAATGGTCTCTACTACCTCAGGGGCCACAGTCATAGCTTCCATAACTCTGGGCAGGGGGTGAAGCAGGGTTCCCCCTACCTGTAAGAGGAGATCCCTCCTGGGAGCAGCGCGATAGGGGGAAAGGTGTACAGACGTGGCCTCGGCCACATCTGCACTATGGCGTCCCGCCTCAATGGGTCTGGGTGAGAGAGAGAGAGAAACAGAGGGGACAGTGCGAAGTCCCTCAAATCACAAACAGATCCACCTGGGCTCTGTAATATCTCTGCCATATCTGCTCCACCACCTCGGGTTGGAGCCTCTATTCCCTGGGCCTCGGCCCTTGCCTCGAAAGGGCGTCTGCGTTCCAGTTCAAACGGCCCGGGATGTAAACTGCACTCAATGAGAGGAGTTTTCCCCGGGACCATAGGAGGATCTGCCGCACCAGCCTGTAGAGACCGGATACCCCCTTGGTGGTTGATGTAGGAGACCACTGACATGTTGTCCATACGGACCAACACGTGGCGACCTCTTAGGTCTTGTTGGAAGTGTTCCAGTGCCAAGAACACGGCCATCATCTTCAGGCAGTTTATATGCCATGAAAGATGTGACTTGTCCCACCCAACCTTGGGTGGAGCGGCCACTCATGACCACAAGGGATGCGTTCGTTGTTAGCGTTATGCGACGACAAGGAGCTCCCAGGACAGGAAAGTAGGTTCTTTCCATACTTCATGAGATCTTGATAGTTCGGAACGTATTGCCCTTTCGGGAGAACCCTCTGTCTCTATGCCACCTTCGGAGGGGTGTCAAATGGAGGAGGCCAAGTGGGATTACACTGGACGCTGCCACCATGAGACCGAGCAGCCTCTGGAACTGCTTCACAGTAAGTGACTGGCCTGCTTTTACTCTCTTGATTGCAGTGGGGATGACTTTGATCTATCGTGACAAACCAGTCCTCGGACTTGATCTGAGATACAGATTCACACACAAAGCACATACCTGAACAACAAAAGCTGATGTTGCTGCCATTGCGATCCCATTTTGTAGCTTCCTGGTTTGCGCGACGTCGCCTGCCAATGACGTCACGACTGCCTATTGGCCGGATTTTACACATGATTTAGAACGTGAACAAAGGCATTCCTAAATTGTTTTCAGCGCAGCTCGAGTTCCTGAAAGGGAACCAAAGCTATTGACCTGTATCTCCTAGACTTTATACATGGCCTGGCATGAACATGACTGGATAATTGAATGAATATAATGTGCAGGTGTATTTGTGTGTTTTCTGTCTCTGTATCCACTGGACACTGTGTAAATCTTGGTTCTGCTTTTAGGAAACCTTCATGGAAAATGTCATCCACTGGTGTGGACTCTTTAGAAGAACTCACTTAGGATATACAAGATTTCATATACAGTTCAGCCATGCTTTTATTGTTTATTTTAGCCAAGAATGCATATATCCAGAAATCATGCAGACATGCAGCATTTTAAAGCTGACAGAAAAACAGAATTATAGGCATTTGGGGCAATTAACATTTCAGAGCCTAATAGTTTAATCCTTTGTTGGCACTTTATAGAAAGGCTATGCCTGAGTTCTGTGACAAGCCATGTGGGAGAACTGAAAAGTTACAGAATATCAAAACTTGCAGCTTTCTGTTATTTTAATGTACCAGAGGTCAGAAAACTGTGTATGAAATTAAACAAACTCCTGAGCTCCACAATGATGTTTTCAACCTTTCAGGCAGAAATGCAATTCAAACATAAACAAATACTGGGCCTGTCCTAAAATCTAAGATGACATTTCAATATTCATAATAACTAAAAGGAACATCATTTATGACATGTTGGAGCATTACTGGGAACATCTACTCTAGGAAGGATGTCAAGTACGGTGTCATATGGAATGTCATTGATAAGAAACTGAAAAAAATAATTTGCTGAAATCACCTAAGACAAAACTAACCCTCATAAGCAATGCAATAATCCCTTGATGTCAATGATCCTTCCTGGGAAAGATAGTCACCACCTGACTATTTAAATATTATTTTCAGCAGCCACTGACAGCTGGTCAAGAGGATAGTTTAATGTTACTGTAGGGACAAGTTGTGCATAAAAGTTAGCCCAGTTACCCTTAATCAGACCCATCTGTTCTTTATGAATACAGTTTTTTTTTATCTCTGAGTTTATATTTGTGTTGTCAGCAGGGACGTGGGAAGGTGTTTTACATTTTGGGGGTTCTAGAATTTTAAGCAGCAGACATGTGTGCGCTATATGGCATCCCACTGAGAATGCTAGTCAATTTATTATTTTTTTAAACAGAAGGCCTTGTTTATTAATCTTAACTTTTTTAAAAGACTGATTTAATTTGTATTCTTTGTGCACACATTATTTCCCATAACATGCGTCTCATGATCCTGAAGCAGCTTGTTTACTATGTAGTGATGGCCACAAAACTCTATAAAAGTGAAAGTGAATACACATCTGAGAGCAAGAATGAATGTTCAGTGTTCTATCTATCTATCTATCTATCTGTCTGTCTATCTATCTATCTATCTATCTATCTATCTATCTATCTATCTATCTATCTATCTATCTATCTATCCATCCATCCATCCATCCAGCCATCCAGCCATCCAGCCATCTAGAATTTCTAGCTAATTTGAAAGAAAAAAAGCTTTTGTAACAGAACAGCAATGCAAGCAATGTTTTGCTTTTCAGTGTGTAATGCTTTACTGGTACTAAATCTACTATGCATATACAACCCCAATTCCAAAACAGAGTGGAAAAGTAAGTGGTACTATCAAAAAAGAGCTGGAAGAACATTTTGTCAACAGGTCAGTAACCTGATTAGGTATAAAAAAAAGAGCATCTTAGAGTCAGAATAAACAAGGGACAAGGCTGAAATACAATATTGGATGCCCGTAACCTTTAGACCTTCAGATGGCACTGCATTAAAAACATGCCTTATTCTGTGATGGACCTCTGAGTGATCCACACGTTAGTATCTTTTATGCGATGGAGCCACTGGAGCTGGGTGTGGTCCAAACGGAGAGTGAAGGCTCGTCCCAACAGATAGTTTCAGAGGGTGGGGACCACCCACTTGTTAGCCAGGCACTCCTTCTCTATGGTGCTGTACCAGCTATCCTGCACTTACAGCTTCAGGCAATTCGCTTCAATTCTGGCACGGATTTTGGCCTTACATCAGGTCCCATCTCCTTCCTCTCGGAAACCACCATTGCTAGAGACACAGGCACTGCCTCCCTCCATGGTTTCAGGAGGTTGAGGTCATACACCTGAAGTGCATCGCCCCTATCTGTGTGTCTAACTACATAGTCGATGTCTCCAACTTGCTGTGTAACCTCTAAGGGTCCTTGCCCTTCTGCAGGTAGTTTAGATGTAGGATGTAATACGAGGACTTTATCTCCCTGTGAATATTCCTGCAGCTGTTCGCCCCTATTAAACAGCCAGGATTGTGCCTTTAGCAAATTCTCCAGAGTTAGTTGTCCCAAGGTTCCCTAGTTTACTAGGTGAACGTCCTCCCAATTTTCGCAGATGACATCAAGCACTCCGCATGGCTTCCGGCCATATAATACTAAAAAATCCCGTGGAGACTTGCGGGACCTCAATGCTATGCTTTTCTTTCTCGAATTGTACAGTGATGGCCACTAGTGGGTATTTGTGGATATCCCCATGCACACACTTTACCTTCACCCGACGTGCAGTATTTAAAGCTTGCACCGAACCAGGCTTTGGTGGATGAAAGTCTGCCCACAGCCCGTATCCACCAATGCCTGGTGTGTAGCCCCTTGGATACTCACTGGTATGCGGTATGCTCTAGCTATCGGGGGGTGGCCTGTGGCTCCACTGAGATCCGGATCATCACCCCAACTCCATCTCCTAGATCAATGCTCCCCACAATGCCAGCAGACACCTGTGTGGTCTGAGTCCCCCATCTGTGGGACAGAAGTAGGGAGATAAAACATAGGAGAGAGAAGGTGAGGTCCCCGGTGACGAGTGGTTGGCTTCATGAAGATTGGCCTGTTTCTGAGGCAGAAGAACAGGAGGAAAGCAGTAAGGAACAGGGGTGCTGTTTTAGGGTTTGTCCCACTCGCTGGAGGATTGCACCCTTCAGGCACGCTATTCCACCATGCAATCAGCTGGTAGATGTTCTGCCGCTCCAGAAAAGATGGGTGGTGGGAGCTTCTTGCCTGCCTAGCACGCTCCGGAATGCCTTCTGGTTGTCTGCCTGGGAGCGGATCAGCTCCTGGTACCGCTGTTCCTGCTTAGCGCGCACCCAAAGGAGGGCCTGGTGTTGGGTTTGCTGCAGCTCAATAAACGCCTTTACCAGCTCACCCAACAGCGAAGACTCCACAGGGGCTATGGCAAAGTGGAAAATTGTTCTGTGGTCAAAATCAAATTAAATCTTTTTGGTTGGGACCTTCCAACTTATCAGTGCTTAGTTCAACATCAATGCTGAAAGATATGTATTTAGGTTTTACAGAAACATTTGCTCCAATTCAGATGATACTATTTTCAAGGAAGCCCTTGCATATTTTAGCAGGACAATGCTAACTGCATTCTGCATCTATTACAACCGCATTTCATAGTAGAACAGTCTGGGTGCTGAACTGGCCTGCCAGACCTTTTACCAATTGAAGATTTTTAGCTGCATCTTGGAAGAAAAGATACACAAGCAAAGACACAGGATGCAGTTAGAATCCTATATCAAACAAAAATGAAACAACATTGCTACATCATGTTAAACATTGCCATCTGCCAACTATCCCAACTTTTTAAAAACATGTTGCTGCTATCAATTTCTAAATTTTTTGGATGATGTTAATAATATTTTTTTAAATAATAATATTCTAAATCTGTGTAACCCTGTAGGTCTTAAACTATTTATAGTTAAGATTGGGGTAGATATATGTACATTTTGTTTAATAATAGAATGTACTGTATTGGTCTTTTCTAGCAAGAAGTTACTATTCAGTAGCAGCAATTTGTCCAATGGACCCCAGGTGCTGCATTAATGTTGGTTAATAAATAAGAGTTGAATTTATTGGTATATTAAATAGTCTCTGGTGCACTGTGGCTATTTTACAGGGTGATGTAATAGCAGTAATTACAAACTTTACTCATTATTGTTTGCTATAGTTACCTGGTATAATTATTGAAACTTGGTCTGGCAGTAAGGAAAATCATTACAGCTATTATTGTTCATTCCTTGATGCTAAAGCAGGAAAATATGTTTCCATTTAATCGCAATTTCAACGGGACTCATATACAGAGCTTGCAACATTGGCCTGAGGCACAGTGGTGGCTCAGTGGTTGAGGCTTTGGCAAACTGCTTAGAAGATCAATTCCCAGCACCACCAAGCTGACACTGTTAGGAATTTGAGCAAGACCTAACTACTTCTCAGCAAGACCTGATCGCCTCTCATCAAGACCTCACTACCTCTCAACAACACCTTACTGCCTCTCAGCAAAGTCTGACTGCCTCTGAGCAAGGGTTCACTATCTCTGAGCATAGTCCAACTCATTTTAAACAAGACCAGACTGCATCTAAGCATGACTTGACTACCTCTCAGCAAGGCTTGATTGCAAATAATAATCCATTAGACTCTACTGAAGCCACTTTGCTTTGGTTCAGTCAGATATGTCTACTGACTATAGAAATAATTTCATTTTGTGTAGACTAGACTGTTGGATGCTAATATGCTGCCTTTGGAATCTTATAGCAGCTGCCTTTAGGAGCTTGATTAGAACACCTCCATATCGATGTTCCCACTCAGTAAACTGTTAGATCTTCCTTCTCTGTACTTATTGATCCACAATGCAATATCTGTTCTATGGTTGGACAAAATAATACTAATGTTGAATATCTTCTTTTTTGTTAAATATATATGAAATGCAGAGTTTCTTAACATTGGGTACATCCATTAATGACAATGTGCAGTCAAACTGACTCTGATCCTACAAGTTTATGTAAAGCCGGATGATCAATTTTAGATAATATCTATTGATGTTTCTTCTGAAACCAGGCTTCAGTAGAAGGGATAAGGTTTACTTAAGGAGTTAACATGATAACATGCCAGAGGGGACATGATGACTTAGTGGGAAGCCTTTTTTTTCCTCTGGGTTTGGGGGTTCAAATTTCTCTGTTTGACTGTGATCTGAGTTTGAAGGTTCATGGGTTTCCTCCTGGTTCTTTGGTGTTCTCCCAATTTGTATGGTGATCAGCATCTCCAAATAATCTATATTGTGTGAACGCGTTTGTGTTTGTGATTGGCCCCTGCTTTTTGCCCGAATTCCCTAGAATAGGCGCCAGACTCCCCAGCAACCAGTAGTAGGTCTAAAACCTTTGGACCCCAGTATATCTTTTCACATTTGGTTAACTCTGCCTGGTTATATGACTAAGCCACGACACCATGTGCGCTTGGTATAATGTTCTCCTATGAGTATGAATTCCAATCATGATTGGAAATTGAAAGGGTGTGGTGCCTCCTGGAGCAGAAGGCGCAACTGAAATCAATATACTGCGTAATAAGGTGTTTCAGTGGTTCAAAGCTCTTGCTATACAGCTGTCAGAATTTTAATTATTTCCAGTCTTGTTAGGAGTGTGTTTGGGAAAGCAGTGGCACTGGATTTTCTTCCTGCACACACACACACACACACACTAAAAATATGACACCTTCTTTTTGCTGTCATCATAAAGTGTGGCCATGGCCTCTCTCTCCCCTGCGGTTGTTTCCTCTTATCCTCTTTTGCGCATCTTGATGCCAAAGCTCGTACTGCCCCTACACTTACACCCACTACACCCTTCCCACCCTCACACTCGCTCCCCAGCTCTTGCTCTGAAACCAGAAATCAGGACAGAACGGCGCACACAGGGTTAACGCGCAGTCGTGCTTGTGATAGGCTACTAGAGCGCTGGGTTCAGCCGCCTTAAAACAGAGGTAACCAGGCAACTTCAGTGCAGGCTGTGGTACGAGAGCCAAAAAAAATAAATAAATACGGTGGGAAAAAGGATTGAAAGCGCTGAAATCCCGACACAGTTTTTCGGCTGCAATGGGAAGGATGTAGTCCTGATTGAGCCGGCTGTGTCGGGCATGGGAAAGTGGATTACTGCGTTTTCTGAAAGCTGTGGACCGCGCAAGGAGCTCGCGTTTGGATTTCTAACCATGCCAAGTATGGAAACCGCACCATCACGCACGAGTTTAAAGGTAAGGACCAGGCAGGTGCGGGTTTCTTTCTTTTTTCAATTGTTATTTTTTTTGTGTGTGTAATTCTTATAAGAATCGTGCACTCTAGTTTGTTGATTTTATTCCTTATGCTGCATTTAATTTTGTATGCATTTTATTATTATGCTAGGGATGTGTCATTCGGCGGCCAGGTTAATATCTGTTAAGTGTCTGTACAAGTAGTTTCCGGAGGGGTTCTGTAAGAACTGATCCCATGCCACCGGTTGACGGTCTTTGCGCGCTCGTGCGAAGGCGTGCTCCGTGTGAGATGCGCGTTTTTTTGCTGCATTGACATGCATCCCGGCTGTTCGCTTCTCCAAAACCGGAACGAAGGGGTTGACAAATATATCGTATATATATTTGTGAATGTCGCGCGCCCGCACACACGCACTACAACCATTATCGATTAGGCTTTACGGTTTATTGTCGTTTTTTTCTCAGTGCAGCCCTGCGTTGGATGAAACACCGTTAGAGATCGCTTTGCCTGGTCAGAAAAGTGAGCCTTGCGCGTCTGCGTGGTGCGTGCGATCGAGTTTCGTGGCCCATTCTCGCGCATTCGACTTCTTCGGAGTGGCACGTAAAGATTTTGCCTGCCCCGGGGAATGACTAACATTTCGGATGGCACCTCTTGAACCTGGAGTACAGGGAACAGGAAGATACGCAAAGTGCGTAAAATATTTATTGCATTTTATATATATTATGTCTCCGCACAGACGCACTGTAGGACAGCGCCAGTTGAGTAGTGTGTGTGTGTGTGTGTGTGTGTGTGTACGCGCGCGCGCGTGTTCGTGCGTGTCAGTAAGCCAGCGTGCGCGAGCGCCTGCAGGGATCCTGTTCTGTCCTCACGTGCGGTCAGCTTGAGCGTAAAGACGAGGGCGCACGCGCGACGCAAACTTGAATTTTTGTCTCCTGATCAGAAAAAATGACTAAAAAGAAATGGAAGCAACAGTTGATGGTTATTTTATTTTCTTCAGTTCCGCCCACTTATACGCATCACTATTAATGCATGCAATCGATTCGTCGTACAACAGGTAGGTAACTGCACGCGCGTTAAATCAATGGATTTGCGTTAAAACATTTAGAAAACTAATTACCCGGAAGTACGAATTGACCAATCACGCTGCACAGACATGGTGCAGGCTACTAATCCCCCTCCACCCCCACACACTAATTAAAAGGGTTGTATTGAATGCAACCTACCCCCAGCTCCCTGTGTGTGTGTGTGTGTGTGTGTGTGTGTGTGTGTGTGTGTGTGTGCGCGCGCGCGCGCAGTAGGTCCATTTGATCTGACAGAAAGCATATCTGCTCCCTCCAAGAGCTTATGCATGTTGGGCAGCAGGGTGCGCGCCATGAAACGTTTCGAGGAGAGCAGAAAAAACTCCAGATACGTTCGAGAGCATCACAAACGGTTGATAGTTTCCCCCGTGAGCTCGTGCAGCCTGAAGGACAAAGCGCGTCAGGATTTCCGGTGATGAGGTCAGCAGCAGTGCGTCATCACCACTGCGCGGTGTGATCACTTCTCACTCCTTTATGACTCGTGACATTGAGTTAGGGGAAGCACCACCATGTTATGCAGGAATCTGACTAACCACATCACAGGCTCCTTACTAAGTGCTCACAAGTGAGATATTCTTGGTTCTCACTATATTAATTCCATCTAACTTGTAGATGTAAGCAATGGGCCTCATTTGACACATTTTAGTTGGGAGAGTCACAGCAGTGTCCAAATGTTCAATCTAAAATCCATCGCAAAAAAACACTGGAAGCACTCTTTCAAGGTTTAGTTATCATCTTGTCGTTTTCAGGTTGCTGTGTGCTTTGCTATTTTTAATAGGTTTTTTTTCTGTGAAAATGCAAATCACATGTGCACTTGGTACTGTACAAGAAGTGACTGACACTTCCAAGAACATGAGTAAAATAAGTTATTTTTGTACTGGCAGGTGATTTTTGTTCATGTGTTTGGTCAACAAGGCTCTCAAGCTTGCCTTGGTGTACAGTTACTTACCCACTTGGCCAATGTGTCACTATGCAAAATGAAGCAACCCAACCTCTGACTTGTCCATAACACACACACACACACACACACACACACACACACACACACACACACACACACACACATACATATAGACACATAATAAATAATATCTTGTCAGCATGGTCCAATGGTGAGTAATGCAATCAATATGTTTAATCTACATTGTATGTGTTTCTAATAAAATGGCAATTACCCCAAGTAACCCCACCTATGCAGTACATAAGCTCACACACACTTACACAGAGAAAGAAAGAATATTTTAAGCTAATTTATTCATCTCTCATGTGATGCCCAGAAGCAGTGCCTCTATGCACCACTGATCCCAATGTGTCTTGTGGCCCCCCTGGTTTCTCAGCTTTAGGAATTGTTGCCTTGAAGAATGGTGCAGCCTGCACACAGTTAACCTCTCAGTCCCAGGTCAGTACCATGATAATGAGACCTGATGCGCATTGCACATTGACCTTCCCGTCATTGGGAAGTCGTTTGTCCATGGCTGTAATCATAATACACCAAGGAAACAGACTGTCATAAGCACTTATGTCTTTAGCCTTAGGCTATTTCAGCCTAAATCAATACGTAGAGGCAGACTTAAGACCACGAAGGATAATCATGGGTTAGCTGGAGTGTTGCTGATGACCATTTCAGTCATTTTGGACACGTTCTACAATAATAATTATTTATTGATTTCTATTTCATTTATGGTAGACCAGTTTTATAGTTTTTTAGCTGTTTTATCAGTCCACATGTATCTGTGCTCTGTATTAGACTGCCTATTTACAAGTGCCCTCATTGCAGAGTTTATTATAGGTGGTGTGTTTGAATAGAGTGTCTTGATCCAGTCAGAGGTGGCATCATGCCAGTCGTTGCCTGTTGGCACACTGGCCTACTCACACACCACCTGGCGATCGACAGAAGCAGACCACTATGGGGTTCCCGCATCGAGCGTGGGTTCTGTGTTCCGGAGTTTTGAGTGTGTGTCGGCGGGAAGGCATCCCCTTCTGCCTGAATAGTCCCAGCAGGCAACAGTGTGTGTCCATGGAGACGCGGAACAGTGTGTAAGGGCCTACAAAGCCAACATTGTTTTGCTATCCATACTGGCTTCATTTAGTCATCCTTACAAGCTGGGCTTTGGTTTTTTTGGGGGCTTTATAGAACCAAAAGTGGGGATCCGTGCGAGGAATTGTTTCTGCTGCATTAGCGAGTAAAGCAAAGAGTCGGCTAATGAGCTCCGGCTGCTTTCCTAGAGCCCGAGAACTGAGGAAAACAAGGTTGGATTTTGTTTTGATCCATGCTGTTCTTTTCAGAACCTGGAGCATGACTAATACTTGCCTGTCCTGCTTATTAACAGTCATTTATAAAGCGAGATAAAATAAGAATGGACACTCCTCCCTTGAAAATGGTAGGCAAAAAAATAAAGCAGACTATTCCAAAGCAGTGGCAGATGCAAAGACTGGAATTTTTTTGAGCTCAAATGATTTGCCAGTCAAAAGTATATTATTTTGAGACACCACAGACTCCAATATGTGGTCTTGAAGAACCCTCTTTCATGTACATTTTACTGGAGTGCTTCCCTGCATCTAATCTGCATGATTTAACTTTTCATCTGAATAACAGCCTTTCCTGAGATTGTGTGTGTGTGTGTGTGTGTGTGTGTGCAGGCATTAAAATCTAATAAGCCATTAATCTAACTTGTTGTGACATTGCGTTGTAGCAGGTAATGTTGCTGCCGTACAGGATTGTTACAATCTATGCAAAGTTTCACATGTTTTACCCATGGATTTCGCCTGAGTTCTCTTGATTTCTCCCGCCTTCAAAAATATGACAGATTAGCTTATAAATTGCCGTGAGTGTATAAATGTGTTCCCAGTGTTTTCTGAATAGGCTCTGGATCAGCTGCATCTTTCTGACCCCAAGGATAACATTTTTACTGAATGTATTCAGTATTCCCTGTAGATGACATGCACCAGGGGATTCCTGATCTGCAGGGGAATGCCCAATCTCAGAAATCTGTCCCACTCAAAGCGAAGGCATTGACTAGTGTTCCTCGTCCTCCATATCGATCTGTCAGTTCTGGGTGACATTATCTGCTCTTCCTAATTAGTGCTAAAGTCATGCCCTCATCCAGGTGGTGGTAGCCCACAAAAGACAAATACTCATTTAGCATCTGGAGTCTGGGTCGAGGTATAGCCGCTGCAATTACAACCTTGGCCATTGTTTGTTTTTAATATTATATTTATTTAGCATGCTTTATATGTAAAGAGGCACTGTTGTTTCTTTTGAAAAAGTTTGCATCACTGTCACATGTGGAGACAATAAATGGGTTTGAACTGTTCTTACTTTGTTCTGTTGTTTCAACCAAGAACACACACAAACATACTGTACACACACATCTTACTATTGAACAATACCTAAACCACCAAGATATAAAACTATAGAGAGAGAGAGAGAGAGCGCGGGCAACAAGTACTGAATTTATTTATCATTTCTTTCATTAACAATATTTTCTTCTGTTTTGTGGTTCGCTTTTTTCAGCCCTTTTTACAGTTTTTTTAATTTTGAGTTCAGTGACATTTGTCTTCAGGTAGGTTTAGTGCTGATAGTGTGTGTTCTATAGAAAAGAATGAGATATTGTATGATGTTGTATGTATAATGTATAATATTTGCTCTGAAGTAGTTGCAGTTGTAAGACTTCCACTCTGATAAACTGCATTTCCTGTTAGGAGAGCAGTGTCAGTGAGTGTGTAAAAACAAGGATGAATATTCTGAAATATTCAAAACTAGATGTTGTGTAATTAGTTGTATTTTTGACACTCGGTTAGGAAATGCACTGTTGTCACCATGGTGTTGCTGTTGCTCTGTAGGGTGACATATAGGGATGTAACGGTACACAAACATTTTTTTACGGTTTGGATTGTACCT
The DNA here is from genome assembly GCA_039877035.1 of Silurus lanzhouensis. Lineage (NCBI taxonomy): Eukaryota > Metazoa > Chordata > Actinopteri > Siluriformes > Siluridae > Silurus > Silurus lanzhouensis. The sequence continues at coordinate 3,002,161 of JBCEWE010000159.1, read as the reverse complement.
CAATTCACGGATTGGTTTCATTTCGGTATGGTTAGGAGGAAGAAATGCAAAACATAATTGTTTGTCGTTTTTTATTAGAGCAGTTTATTATTAACATTTGAGATGATCAACATTTGTACAGTTTACATTTCTAAAACAATTTCTTTCTCTCTATTACACACTTTCCTTTTTTTTTGTGTAGCCTCTTATGCTGCTAATTCTAGTTTACATTACCATTACAATGTTGATCCAAAGACAAAACACTATATATATATATATATATATATATATATATATATATATATATATATATATATATATATATATAAATCAGTAACAATAACTAACCTCCCTCTCTGTTCACGCTCCCACACCTCACCACATCTGTCACTGCGGTATGGAGGAATGCTCTGCTCTACTGCCTCCAATCTTCCCCTTAAGAAGGAGAGGGAAGAAAATGCTAAGACAAAAAGTCAATGGTTGATAACGCAGTCCGTGATGCATGTCTTGCATGCAAAATAACAAACGTGGAGTGCGTTAGCCGAAATGCAGCATTTGTAACGGTCATAGCGCATTGACTTAAAGCTCTTCTTCTGGCATGCACATTTGCCTTCATACATACAGTCACACTGGACCTGTCTTTCTCAAGGCAAGCTTTTGGTAATGAGCAAGTATTTGGAAGTCACCAAATGATATGTATGCCTTGCTCTGGGATTCAACTGTATAATCCACTTTCTTCTGACATTTGGATGCAACTCCCAGAAAGGCACATGACAAATAAATAAAGCAAATTAATACGTCTGACTTTGTCTCTAAGGACATGGGCCTTTTATAGTAGTGTACAAAAGCATACAGTGTTGTGCTACTTACTTTTGTTTTCTAAGAATTAGTAGGAATCTCATAGGCAGCAGGATGTCGACAAAACTAAATGGCTCCCAAAGGAGATCTTAAAAGAACAATTCCTTTCTGACTTTGTGAATTGTCTTTAATTAGTTCTGTTCTTACATTATCTTTTTTTAAAGCCGGTTCTTATTGTCATTTACACACAAGGCGTGAGCGAGTACGATCCGAGCTGAGACCCCTCTGCGGTGCCCCGTCGGGTTCTGCTTTAGAGCTGTTTAGTATGCGTGGGCCTCTCTCTGCTCCCATTAAGCAGCTGAAATGAAAAGGCTGCATTTCTCAATAGCCGAGCGAGTGGGATGCAGAGTGGAGGCGGGAGGCAGCAGTCACGATGGCTTTTACACAGAGTGTATGAGGTTAGCCTGAAACGAGCTTCTGTGGCTAGATGTCTGTGCCAGAGCACAGTCAGGTGAGATAAATGAAAGACGATGGTTGATGGATAGCTAAATGATTGGAGAGAGAAATAGACTCATGGATGCATGAACATATAAATTCTCTGTTCCTCTGTTTCTTTTTATCTGTCGCACGCTCTCAGATACGCAGGATCAGGTTTTGTTCTATTTGTTCCAATCCAGATTTCTGATGCTGGCATGTGAGCACCTGACTGTGGAGTCTGTCAAATGCTCCCCTGGGCTAAAACTCTGATATAAATTTAAATAGTAATAAAATAGCCATTTGGCTATCAATATCAAAATAAAGCAGCAATCTAAACAGTGCCACTCATGAAACAGCTGATGACTGGGTCATGTTTGTTGCATACAAGAGAGATTTTACTGTTATATAAAAATAATGCATCGCAGGCAGCAGTGCATCAGTTTTGTATAATCAGCAGGACCTGGACTGTGTTATTCCGCTTATGCCACAGCAATTTGTCAAAGATTACAATGTTTAGGAAAGGTCAAGCACTTTAGCAGTTCATAGTTAAACTTGTGGAACATCTCAGACAAAAATAATTCATACCTTATGACCAATCAGATTTGGGCATTCAACTGTGATATAAACTGCAATAAAACCCTGTCAGGAAAAATGAGCTACATTTGTGAAGATACATTTGTGTACATTAAAACTCAGCTTCATAGTGTGTTGTCCAGCCTTTTTCAACATATAACAGAGTATAGGTGTTGGATTCAGTTAGGGTGTTTTAAAAGCATTTTGTTTAAAAGGATTAACTTTTTTTTTTTTGAGAAAAATGCTACTCTATGCAGGAACAGCCATATGCTAGTATAAATAGAGCAGCAGCTAAGAATAGCATCAAGCTAAACTCTTGTTTGAAAACAATTACTTTGTTTTTTAAAGAAATCTTTTTATTTATTTGAAGCAAGGTTTGCACATGATATTTATTTACAAATATTTAAGATATGCAAATGAACATATGGCAAAGAACTGCTCAGCAACATGAAAATCCAAATGGTGGCCTGCTAGCATTATTATTATTTTTTTTAGCTTAATCTAAATTTCTAACAGTGTCACAGTTATGAGCCTTCCTGCAGGTAATTTATACAAATCTCCGATTGGATGTGGATTTTTTAAATCCAGTTAATAAATAAAAGCCTTTTTTGATCAGCAAAGACTTTCTTGTATTTAAACAGTTATCGGACTCCAGGTGAAAAACAAAACAAAACAAAAAAAATTCTGATTTGTGTGGACATGCTCGTGTATGCATTCCTCTCCACAGTGCAATGGTGAACTGGGCCGAGCTTGAGCAGAGGAGATCAGGTTTGTCAGCAAGGTCAGTGTGTGTTGCTCAACAGGGGGTTTTCTGAGCCGATTTGATTGCTAGTGAATTCAGGGCCAATCTCGGATAGCGCTGTGTTGCTGGAGCTGTGGCAGTGTGATTTCTCACCCGTGTCAGCAGCCCTGTTCTTGGCTAAGCTCTTAGTCCCACAAACGCTGGCTGCTAATACTGCCTTTTGAATAGATGCCTGGGAAATCTACTCCCCGCCTTTGATCAGGATGAAAGCACATTTCTCCAGCGCAATTGCATTTATGTTCCCTTCTGCTGCAACTTTGGTTGGAAATGACTCTTTTCCACTCACACTTGCTCTCACTTGTACCCTGTCACTCTCCTCTGCTTGCTTTCTCATTCTCATTGGTTGAGGGAATTCCATCTTTTGATCTGTCCCCCCCCCTCTTATCACCTCGGCCAGAGAGGGATACGACTGTGTATACACCAGGATAGAAGCAGGAATGAAGAGAGAGGGTGAGTGTGAGATACGTGAGAGGATGCTTTTTTTTCCTCTCTCTGTAAAAACTACGCCTCTCCCGCTCTCCATCTCGGCAATACAGACAAGTTTAGACACACACGGCCACTCTATAACCTTGTGCTTGTGCGCGTGTGTGTGCGCGTGTGTGTGCGTGCGCGTGTGTGTGTGTGTGTGGCCAGCAGTATAAAAATGCCACAGCTGCCAGACCCTGTTTCTCTAAAAATGCAGAATGAATGGTGCCTCGGAGATAGAGATAAAAAGAATATGCATTGGAGGCGGACTAATATGGACATAATATTTAAATGCATTTTTTTATATTTCGACCTATTTGTAAAGTGATTGCACTTTTGCAAACTTTGACAGATGACAAAAAATACACTATCAGGCCACACCCATATGTGGACCCATATGTTGCCACTATGCTATAGCAGATTCCATTCACTGGAAGTAAAAATCCATGATGACATGATTTGTGAAGCAGTGGAAGACCTTGAGTGTCTGGCAGAAACTCTGACCTCAGTCTGACTGAACACATTTGGGATAAACTGGTATGCCAACCAAAAGCTGCAGCCAAAGACCATAAAACCTCTCTACAAAATCTAGTGAAATGTCTTTACAGAAGAGTAGAGATTAGGAGGTATAAATGTGGAATCTTTTGATTCTTTCTTTTAATTTCTTTAAACACATCTCAGTTTTTAGCAGAAACACAGACAATAATTTAAAATGCTAATTTATTTTTACTTCAGGTTTATCTTCCATTTATTATTTGGTCATATGAATTGAAGGTTTCCTCCGATCATTTGGCTTCTTTGTGAAAGGTGGTGCTCCACTGAATCTGTCTACTTTTTTTTTTTTATTTACCTTTTTTTTTAATCAAAAGCCAGAATGCCCTTTTCTGATGTAGAAATGTCTTATGACCAGAGTTCAAGTATTCTCTAAAAGACCTCCCACATTTAAAAAATGTTTGAGACCCTGCCTTTTTAAAGTATTATAATTTTAAATTCTAGCTTCTTTAACTAGCTCTATCTGTAGTAGACGAGGACAAACAAAAACAGTGTAGGTTGAGTCTCTCCATATTGACGGGCTCTTTCTCAAACCTCTGGCACAGTAAAGACTGGGATTAAACATTGGGATTATACTGTACTATACATAAACATGTACCCAAGTCTTGCTATCTTTGTTAGGACTTTCCATTTCCCCTGTGCTACACTTAATCCTAAACTCATTAAACCAAAATTAGGTTGACTGGAAAAATTTGTTAAATGCGATAAAAGTTAAACAGAATTGCATTTTTTTTAAGAAAAAACAAACAGCCTAATGTCCCCATGAGCTCTTTTTGGTGTTTAAATGCAGTGAAAAAAATTTAAAGATGCTGTTTTTTACAATGTAGTGTGGATTGAGAAAACTGTAAACATAAAACAAACAAGATTTTTGATGAACAATGTACTGATGTACATTGATATTTTGCAGTGTGTGTGTGTGTGTGTGTGTGTGAAATTTGACTTGAAACGATGTAGCGGGGGAGATGGTTGAGGGGCAAAATCATGTTAATAAGGTGGACCATGAAGATAACTCGTTTTTAACATGTTGATGACCCTGTGTGTGTGTTTGTGTGTGTGCATCATTATCTGTGTAACAGTGTTTGCTTGAGTAGAGCTGTTATTATTGTCTCAGTGTGCCAGTGTTTGGGTAATTTGCCCTGGCAGGCATGTCTAGATGGGAGGAGGCAATTTGGGCCAAGAGCTTGGCTCTGTATAAAGGGCGATAGCATCACGGGGGGGTTTCACATGTTTATATTAGTGTATAATTCAACCGGAGCTCATGGCTCGCCTCTTTCTGCCACTGTTTTAATACCGAGATCTCCACTCTAGTATTGGAACTTAAAACTCCATCAGTGTGCCTGTTACAGTCCACTGCATTTTTAACTATTACAATTTTATATAGATAAAGCTCATCAAATGCTGCTATATTTCACACCATGTTTTTCTGCAAACTATTGATTTGGAACAAAACACAATGAGCAAAGGAGAGTGTGTGAGTGAGAGTGGTGAGTGAAACTATCAGTAAATGAGTAAAAGAAATGGAGTGAAAAATGGCCTGATTGTCATCGATGGTCACATTAAATTCAGTTGAATTACAGTTTAAGCCCACAATGAATGAATCATTGAACTTTCCACCCTCAATGACCTCCACTTTTTATTATGGCTTTGAGAAAATTGATAGAGCGGCCAGTAACAGATATAGTTTAACCTCCAATATGAAAGAGATTTACTTTATTCCAGTATATGAGTGGTTACTGGTTAAGCCCATGTCCACCTAGTGTTATACGATGGTGCTAGAATTTGTTCTCACATTAAAAATAAATAATTGATCATTTATAATAATAATAATAATAATAATAATAATAATAATAATTTATTTTCTTATATAAAGAGAAGATTTTATTTGTGTAGCATATTATTTAGCAACCAAAGTGGAACTATCCGGAAATTTAACAGTATAAGTAGTATAAGTCTTAAAAAGTTGAGTTTTAAAAATATATATTTTTTTCTGTTTAAATAACCTCTAGAATATAAAACAAACATTAAAATTGGGGTCTTTCTTTCAAAAGCAGTGAAAAGATATTAGCAATATCTGGTTGACAACTTCTCCATATCTTTCCATGTGATAGCTTAAACATCTTTCTATTAGTTTTGGTGGTTAAAAACAAGGTTAGATGTCACCAGCTTTGTCTTTTGCTTTTTGTCCTACCTTGGCAGAGATTGATGCAACCTGTTTAGCTTGAAGCATGTTTAAATTAGAAATCGATAGGTATAATACTAGGTTGGATAATACTTGCTGATAACTGATTAATTAATTGATAGTTTTTAAAATAGATGCTGGATAAAAATAAAAAACAATGCTATATGTAAAATAATACAGAACTTTATAAAGTATATATAAAAAAAGTAAAAAATACTAAATCATGAATGTGCTGAATTAAATACATTTAAATCTAATAATTATATGAATACATATAATTATATTAAAAAAACCTTGCAGTCCTACGTGTAAAAAGAAACAGCATGTGGCTTGAGTGATTCACCTTTAGAGGTTGCACTCGTAATGACAGCGACCCTTCTCAACCGCTCAAGCAATGGACGCTACCCGGAAAAACTATTTGAATAGATTTTTCCTGATAGTTCCAGCAATAAACTATCAATGTTGATTAATCATCAAAACCAATTAATACATTGACCTCTAGTTTAAATGCATAAATACCGTACATCCAGAGGCTGATTGAGGAAGTAAATAATTGATTAAATTTATCAAACTAAAGCAAAATGAATTGCAAAAAGAAACAGATGCTGCTTGCAAGTTTGACTGTATGATCTTGCACCCAGCACCCTCTCCTATCAGGGGTGGTCATTTCTTTTATAAGCTTTTTCTCTTATACCTTTAGAGGGCACAAACAACATTAATAATATTTAAACAAAATTAATAAATCTACACAAATTTAGATAGTAAACATGGCTTTTCATTTTATTTTGCTAGTTCTTTATCAAACCAAAAGGGACAGCATGCATGTTGGAAATAGAGCAAGCATTTTTGCAATTATATTGTTTTATCTGTATACCAAGCATTAGATATGACATAATTTAATAAGTATATAAACGGTAGGTGTAGGTTGAGCTTTTTAGTTTCTTTTAATTAAAGACAGCTTACCAAAAAGCTTTGACTAGGTGCTACTAGCCAAAACTTAAGTGTGTAAAATATCAACTAGCCAAAGCTAGCCAAAGATCATTTGTTACCTAGTATGAATTGCTAGTAACCAGTAAAATTCTGACCTGAACTACAGTTTTGAAAAACAATGCACAGAAGTCTTCACAATAGCCACTGAAAAGGTAGATGCATTTTCTCTATTTCTCCAGTACAGATGATAAGGAATCTGGCAACTCTGCTCGAAGGGCATACTGTAAAAGTTGATAAATGTGATACAAATAGGAGATTTACAATTAGCATTTAGCAGAGAGACTTACAGTAGTGCTTTGAAGTCACTATTAATAAACATATGCTTGTACTGATTCATATGGGGACTAAGAGACCCATTTATGTCTAGGTTAAGAGCTTGGTCTTTAATAATTGTTTGGACAACCACTGACTTGGGCTTCGAACATGCAGGTGGTGCATGAGAAATTCCAGTTGAGTATTGCTAGAGAATCAGACCAAATGTGGTGCAGTGTGAGAGGGTATAAATGGCAGTTTTCTTAACCCATAAACACCTCGAAAGAAAAAAATATTTCTACAATATTCCTGTATTAAAATAAAGTGTTGTGTAAAGGGCCCCATTCTCGACCTATCAAGCAATTGCTTCTTTTAAAACATAGCTTGCTTCCAGCAGCACTGTTTTACAGTGTGTTCTAGAATTTGTGCGTGTTATACCTTGTATTACATTCATGCACATTTTCAATGTTTTATTTCATTTATTTTACATATACAGTGTGGGCTGGCTATGTAAAATAATGCAGGGTTAAACAAGTGTGAATTCGGGTGTCTGTGGGTGTCTGTATCTATGCATACTTCTACTAGATACATTTCTATACAGTTTGAATAACTACTGTTTGAATAGAACCTTCTCCTGCCATTTTTCTCCTATCTTTCTAAGCTCAGACATTCAGGTTTTTTCCAATGTAATTTAAAGCAGAGACACATATCAAGCAGTCAGACAACTGTATACATTGTGGTCCTATCTGCAGCCTCAGCAAGGGAACAATAGCTAGCATAAGTTTTGTGTGTGTTGTGTGTTTGTGTGCCTGCATGTCTCCTGCCATGGCTATCATTCCTACTTGTCTTCTCCAAGTTGTATGAAGCTAGCTGATATAAAATAGCCACACAGTTTTTTCTCTATCTTTCAATCCATTTCACGTTATCTCCTTCCTTTAACCTTCTACATGAGCGAGCATGGGAAAAAAATCTAATAAGATAAAAGTGCTGGAACCATCCATTAGCAATTTACCTTGCTGTTTTTTTTTCCATTTGCTTGTCCATGTGATGTATTTCCAACGAGAACCACTTTAGAATAATGCCGCCTGCTTCTTCCATTTCTCATTTAACATAATTTAGTTTTGCTCGTGTGTCCTTGTTGCCTGGATTTCAGCCAGCTATAACCAAACAAGCAATATTAGATGACTATGAAAGACCAAAGCAGGAGAACTTGGTGTTGCACAGCAGCCCTGAAGAACCGACCTGGTTCGTTAAATACAGTGTGTGGTTTTAGGTTGGTTTTTCTTTCAGGGTACTTTGAAGATGGCTGAGCGTGCTAAAGATCATAGCCAAAGCGCTGTAGTTGAATTTGTGCTGAACACTTTTGCCTCCCTCTGTGAGCTTTAGCTTGGAAGTCTTAAAAGTGCGGTGGCAGACTTGAAACCGAATGAAGATTAATGATCTTAATCGCTGCGAAGATCAGCCTCCGAGCCTCTGTGAAACGACAGGTTTGGATAGTTAGAGCCATAATAGTACTTTTCAGCAACTGCAATAAGTAACAAACAACATTGGTAACAAGATTACATTCAATAAACTAAGCTACATAATCACCTATATGTTCTGTCTATGGGTAAACTCACAGAAAGAGCTGACCTAATGCTATCCTCTCTAAAGCATTCTTTTTATTCTTTAGAGATTTCAGTATAAGAATTGAAGAGCTAGAGTGTTAGAACGGCCGACGAGAACAGAATGGGCAGAATAACAGAGTGGAAGATAGAACAAAGGAAAAATTAATTTTATTTTGAAATGGATGTGTTATTAAAATTTGACAGCGATTGTATTAACAATAAATTAATTTATTCCTAAAAGATTACATATTGTCATGTGTGATCCATGTGATCAAGGCAACATTTATACACAAAAGGTTGATATTAATATCAAGGGTACGATAAAAAATAAGAATCTTGTAAGTCCAGAGAGCGTAACAAATGTTAGTCTGAATGTCGGCTGTGTGTTCAGTGACTTAATTTATGAATTTATTCATTTATTCATCAGTAACCACTTCCTGTACAGGGTCATGGAAGATTGGCAGTCTATCCTGTGAATATTTAGCACAAGTTGGGAAAACACCTTTTATCCATGGTCCTTTATAAATTGATGTATGTTGCTTTTTTTTTTTTTTCTCCATGTGGATATGTTAGGCTTAAGGTTATCTATAAACTTGTCTGCCCCAAAACAATGACAAAAGAAAATATATGCATTCAAAATGTACAGGCTCTGTCTAGTAGCATTACAAATAAAAAATGTAATAGTTTCTTGGTTTTTGTACTTCAGCTTTTCCATCAGATTTTCTGTCTAAATCAATTTTCTCTAGAACCTGAAGTGTCCTGCCCCCAACATAATAACAGGCTGAAAATGCTGTTGTTGTGCAAGAAAAATCATATATACAAGCATGGGTTGTTGAAACAATTTAGTTTTTCAAGTGTAAGAAGGAGGTATTTATTATAGTTAACACCTTTTGTCATGGACATTTTCCAGACAATATTAATATATAATTAGCATCCATGATACTAAGCACAGATTAACCAGGGCTATGAGCAAAATGCTATTGGCTATTTAACAAAGGAAATACATCACTCTTTATATCCCGTTCACTGGCTTTTTGTTTCAGTGAAAATTATACCAAACCCATTGAATAAAACTACGCATTTCAAGGTGGACTTTCATGGTAATGCATGCATGGTAATAAATCACAACTACTCACAATGAAGATATTTACATGCACACACTATGAAAAAAGTCAGTTCTAACAAGCCTAATTTCTTCCTTGAAACACAAGTTTGAACTTCTCAATACCTAGTGAATAATGGCATGGTCACACTTCACTTCATATACGGCATGACCTCCTCAGAAAATACAAGATGAAGAAACACTGATTATAATGACTGCAATATAATATAAAATTTACATTTTCAAAAAAAGAAAAAAATTGCAATTTTGCTGCATGTAAGGTAAAATTGCAATTTTTTTCTTTTTTTGAAAATGTAAATTTTATATTATATTGCAGTCATTATAATCAGTGTTGTCACAGGAACATCAAAGCACAGTGAAATTCTTCTTTCGCATATACCAGTGATGTGGAGGTCAGAGCACAGGGTTCACCATGGTATAGGCCGCCTTGAGCACAGAGGGTTAAGGGCCTTGCTTAAGGACCTGAGAGTAGCAGCTTGGTGATTCCGGGGTAGTATTAGTAACCAGAGCCTTAACCTTTTAAGCTACCACTTTCAGCAGGCAAATTCTGTAAGATTTTGCCTGCTGAAAGTCTAGTGTAACGGTGCTTTTCCATTATAAGTGCAGTCTTGAAGATATAAAAATGCCATCAGGCATTATTTTTTAATTCTCAAACCAAGCCTAGTTTCTGTGTGGACATGTTGTGCTGCAGAGTAAAGATGAACAGGCAGGTGACTGGAGGCACGTTTGCCGGTTCCAGGTGTTACCATGCATTTAATTACCCTCATGGCAGATTAACGAGACAAATTGTACTTCACACACACACACACACACACACACACACACTCAACTTTACACACCCAGGTGGGACTAATTGCCTTTCAGCACTGAAGCTTTCTTTCAACACCGGCACAGCTCAAACTCTAAAACACACACGCTTTCCAATAATCTGCTCCTCTTTTCTCACACTACTGTATTCCACAGTGCACAGCAGCATATGCACAGAATCTGTTTTTCAGGAATGCCCATATGCTTTAAATAAGGTTAGCGATGAGCACATAGCGACAAAGAACAGTTTAAATAGGTAAAGCAGACACTATATTAAGTAGCATAGCTGTTCTAGCTCACATTCATCACAATGATGAACTGCTTCTTTGTGTCCCAGTTGGTCCTGTTTGGTTGCATTAAAGGAAGATTGGAAATATAGGGCATTTTGACGCATTAACTTTTTTTTTTTCTTTTTTTGCTTTAGAGGTTTATGAAAGCATGTTGCCGCTCATCTTGGTATAGCCCTCGTCCAAAGTTAGGGGAAGTGGATTTATATTTACAATTTGAATATTACAGACAACATGTACAGGTATGTCTAAAAAGCAGAGCTCCAGGTAACAGGAGCAGTTAAAGCATCTTCTCTGAAAAATATAGCCGTTTCCAGCCATCTGGCACTGTGTGTGTGTGTGTGTAACTGTGTGTGAGTGTTTAAGGAGTGGTTTGTAAAGAGGATAAAGAAATGTAGTGTGGAAGAATCCACTTGGCTTGCTTGTGGCTCCTGTGTCTTCTTGCCCCTCAGGCTGCTGTCTGGAGTGGCAGAGCAGGTGGCCCAGATAGAGATGAGCCAATGTTCTCTTCAGGGGCTCTCAGAACACACACACACACACACACACACATTCTCTCTCTCACTCACTTACTTACTCACTCACTCTCCACACACAAACCGGGTCCATTTACCCTGGTCTCCTTTACTCAGGTCACTGTGGGATTACTGTTTGGAAAGGTGTAATATGTGAAAAAAATTATTATGTACATTTTTGTTGTCTTTTTTTTTCTACTTGTCTACTTTTTCTACTTTTTTTCTAAATTGTCAACTGGGACAGTTGTTTAAATGAAAATAATAAGCATTAGATATTATTAATGAGAACTATAAAAGTGACGCACTTATTGTCTCCTATTTTGCAATAACTTAAACAGACATGCTGTATACAAGATTTAAATTGCAATTCTTAAGCAAGTAATCACTGTGGAAACAGGCCTGCAATGATAAGGTCAAGATCAGTGGAAATGTTTTGTTTGCCAAACTGGAAAGAAAAATTCCCACCATTTTTACAAACATTTGTAATCACTGTCAGTCATGAGTGTATGTTGATGAATGACAATTACCAGTAAAGTGTAAAGCAAAAGCCCATAAATAAAAACAACAAAGCATCAATGACTCATTTGATTTACCTCGTAAATAGTAATTTGCAGGTCTGAATAACGCATTGTCGCATTTGACTTGAAAATTAAAAATGTAAAAATAAAAATTTCAGTAACTTAAAATGTAAAAAATAGCCACAAAATAGACGCCTACATGTTTTACTTTTATTTGATCTAAAGGAAATTCTTATATTAACTATAACTATACACTGTATTTTTGTTTTTTTCTGTTGTAGGCAGCCATGTTATTTACTCGTTTTAGTCTGTAGACACAGCTGGCCTAAAAATGTTAGTCATTTTGTCATGTTTGATCGATTTCATGATAATTACTATACAAAATTTTATAACACCTATTAACATAAATTCAAAGTTCATGATCCACTAATTCAAGTTCACCTCTATTCTGCCATTCTTTCCTAGACTTATATAGTTTATTTTTGGTGTGATTCCCTCAGGTGGGTGTGCAATGTTATGCTCGCCAACTCCATTTGCCAACTTATAGTTAAGAAAAACTTTATGTATCCTTTAACTTTTCCTGATTAAAGGTTATTACTAGTGAATTACTACTTAAAGGAAGAAAGTATAATTTTTTTTTTAATTTCTCCTAATGGTCCAATGGCTAATGTAATTAATGTAAATTTCATGACATTTTAATCTTTGTAGGATTTTTTTAAACAAAATATGTATTTCAACCTGACAATGCAATTTATATAGAACTTCAAATAAGCATATGACTTGGGGTATGTCAGTTCTGCTTGATATTAGTGAGTCTTCTTTAATGTAAATTTGCATAAAACCAACTCGTATGAAAGAAAATATTTTTTTTTAAACTAATGGATTTTCTTGAAGCTAATTAGCAATGATCTGCTTGATGTATATTGCTGGTCAGATAGAAGTATTCACACCAAAGTGACACTTTAGAAGAGACAGCATTTGAAATTGCCTGCACTCGCTATTCGTCTAGTGTATTTTTTGTAGCTTATGTTTTAGAGAGTATGCAAAAATATATTGCAGTCGTTCCAGCTGACTCTATTCTCTTCATTTTTTTCTGCCCCTCTATTTTCTGCCATACAATTCTTCAGATTCTATCTTTTTGTGCTGCATACTATAGTCTAAAATAAGGGTTAGGATTTATGTTATTTATCTCATTAAGTAAGGAGAGAAGATTTTGGTCAGAGGTTTTTTTTTACTTAAGCATTTGTCCCTGTCAAGGACCAGAAGCTAGAAAAAAATCATAGAAAATGAAAGTAAAAGGAATAAGGGGAAGGGAGACACCCATGCTGATTGTTAAATCTGAATGAGGCAAGCACTGAAAACAGAAGTCAGAACACTTTTTGATCTGTTCATTCTGAATGCCTAAAAGACCCCAAGATTTTGTTTTTAACATCTGTGTAATATATTTGGTTATTGCGTCACTTTTTATCTTTCCTGTTATCCTTTGAGTGCCAGTGGCTGGAGTTTCCATTTAAGGACGGTCATGCAGTATTCATGGAAAAAGGTGCTATCACAGCATTCTGGACATACCTTAAGAATTTGTTTAGCTACTCGAATACCTTGGGTAACCTCAGTGAGTGTGTGTGTGTGTGTGTGTGTGTGTGTGTGTGTGTGTGTGTGGTGTGTGTGTGTGTGTGTGTGTGTATGTTGGGGGGGGGGGGGGTTGTTTGGACGTGTTTCAAAATCCATTCGTTTACCTCCTTTTTCAAAGCGAGACGCAGCCATCTGTAGCAAGAGGAGAAGAGTGTACTTTCTTTTGCATAGCCAACTGGAATGTGGTGAAAAAGGTCAAAAAGCTGTGCAGATTCCAAGGTCTGGCAAATCTCATTGACTTTGCTTTGGTCAACATGCCTCTTCGTTCTCTGCTTGGTTTCCCATCGAGCCTCGTGGCATATTTGGCACCTCATCAAGATGATTCTGTTGCCTGATCCTGCAGTCCAAGGAGACACAGGCACAAGAGAGCATGTGGACACTTTGTAAAGGGTGTGAGGAAGTGATGACCTCCAAAATCGAATTGTTAGATGGCCCGATTAGTTAGATAAGTTAGAGAAAAAGGCGTAACTGGTGTCATTCGTTTCAAATTCTAGCATACAGTTTGCCTCATACTTCAATCACTACATATAATATCTGTATTACTGTAGTTGAGAACATTTATCTGAAATACTCTTGCCATGCCTCTTATTAAACTCTCCAAAGGTGTTCTTCACTAGTTGAAGATTCTGTTTGACCTTTCGATCCAGTTCATCCCATAGCAGGTCAATGGGATTTAGGTGCGTTGACCGGGCAGGTCATTCAATGATAGATAACACTCCTTTTACGTTTACAGAACTTGGACATATGCTTTGGGGCATTGTTTTCTTGTATGTTGAAGTTAGTTCCAACTAGTAGCAGTCCAGATGGAATTGCATTGAGTTTGGAAGAAGTATGGAATGGTAGCCATAATGACTCAGTATTACTTTCACCTGGAATAAGTCTCCAACCTTCCCTGCTGCAAAACAACCCCAAACCATTAAGCTTCCACCTCCATGTGTGACTGTGGGGTGACTCAGTCTGCTAACATCTCTCCTGTTCTCCATCTTACACAAGTTCTTCTGTCAGAGCCCAAAATGACAGATTTGGACTCATCCGCCCACAGAATGTATGCACACTTGCCCTTGAATTTGCAGTGAGTAGGACGAACTTGCAATGTTCTACTTTATGTGTTTGTGTGCATTGAGTGTGAAAAAAAGGTTTAAAATGCAGTCAAAATACAATGATTCAATGCTTGACTTCAAGTCTAGAAGTTAGACTAGCATACATCTAAGGGCAAAGACTAATCTAACTGAATAATCACACTCTCCAGGAAAAGAAAACTTACTGCCTTGGAAGGAGGCAGAAAGGCTTTAATTAGGCTTTATGCATATAAGTAGTAGCTTATAAATACCCGCCAGAAGCACTTCATCTTAATTTCGCTTCACTATTATTAGCATATCATAACTAAATTTAAAGCGCTTAAAAGCTCTGATATGGTACTGAGCCCCAGGGTCTTTTTAAACTTATGAACACTCTGTAGAACAAGCGAAGCATCCACACAAGGACACACATTTAAGAGACTTAGACATTGAGAAGATTGGTCTAATGATGGAGACATCATGTATAATCTCAATATTTTTGTGTATGTGATCAGAATTGTATTTAAAAGCTAATTATAAACAATGATACCCAAAGGGAAAGAATAAAATGTGTCAGAACATAAAAAAAAAAACATTTGTGTGCTGTCTGCTCCTGTTGTTTGTTACATACAATACCAAGGCATGGCTACAAGACAGACAATGCAGACACTTGCCTGGGACTACAAACACTGTGAGGAAGCCTCTGAAAGATTAGATCTGTTAAAAATACATGGAAATGTCAAATGTTAAAGTATGAATGTAATAAACATGTGAAATGTATGTCCCCAGGAGTCCCCAGGAGTGATTTTCACTATCCATTATCCAAAACTTTTGTCATATGTGCAGTCAGAGTATTCATTTTCTTTTTCACGGTTACCTTTTTGGAATAGCATATTTTTCTTTGTCTTTTTGTGTATCTCCTGATTGTGTCCATCTGTTCTTAGTTTAATTCTTGTTGGAAACCAGCTCTTTGTATTTGTGCATTTCTGAGCTATCATTCCTTGCTTCTTAAGCTTTCCTGTTTTTGTGTACTTCCACATTTTACACACACACACACACCACACACATATAAAGAGAGATAGGTGACTATATTTGAAAAAACAACACTAAATTAACAGGTCTAAATAAACTATTGTGATTTTAAAACTATATGAATGTGTGTTTAGGTTATTTGTCCATATTGCACCTTTTCTATCATTGCATATGCGGTGTTATAAGTAAAAAGAACTAAAAAGTCTTCTCAAATAAATGTCAGATCTGTAATTATGTGACACGAATGTTGCTGATAATTGCATAAATCTGCTGTAAATTTGAAATCTCTTCAACTTAAATCGGCCTGGTTATATTATCATCTGATTTCTCTACAAAATGTTTCAGTCTGTAGAAACTTTGCACACAGGATTTAATTTTTCCACATGCTGTGCAAAGTTTATACACTGTTCTGAAATTCCAAGGAGAGCAGCAGTTTTTTGCAATATTCAAACCAGCCTTTCTGGCACAGTGCCACTGAAATCACACTTTTTGATCTCATCGTAATGTTTGATGCGAACTATTCTCTTGACCTGTATGCATATTCTTTTTTATAGAAACTCAAACCTGTCTGTAAGGTCTAGCTCTGAAATTGATTTACACTATATGGACAAAAGTATTTGGACACCAGTCTTTTTTTTTGTTTTTGTTTTTGTTTTGTTTTTTAGTTACAATTGGCTCTTCTCCAAACTGTAACCACAAAGTTGGAGGAGCACGATTTTAAAGGATATCTTTGGGAAAAAAATCATTACATTTTCTTTTTACTTGAACTTGGAGACTCAAACCTGTTCTAGCATGACTCTAGCATGAAAACATGCGCCCTGCTATAGAGCTTGGACAGCAACCCTATTGAATGCCTTGGGGAAAAATTGGAACAATGACTCCACCCCAGGCCTCCTCACTCAACATCCAACACAGTCTCATGGCATTTCATTATATAGTAACGAACTATAATCTATTGAGTCATGTTCATGGACATGAATCCCTCTGCCTCCCAGAGGATTATGGGCAATGCTGTAAGAAATTCCAAAGGTAATATTTTTTCACTATTTTTATCAGAGAATAAGGAAGAAAATATATGGTTAAGGTTATACTGCAATAAATGTGTGTCTCTAATTAAGCCAGTCTCCTTAATTAACCGGGAGAAGATATTTACTGTATTTTAACCAGAAGGAACCACTGCTGATGGTTTATAAAGGCGAGTAGTTACCAAATAAAATGCGATAAAAAACAAGGATAAATAATGTTTAAAGATAAAAAAAAAAAAAAAAAAACCAATACAGAATCTGTGGTATCCAGTGGCAGAAAGAAAACTTTGGCAGAGGCACAAAAATATTTCCTATTGAAATACATTACATAGAAAGTCATCCTTAGTGACATGAAAAAAGAGGGAAATTTGTGTCTATGAACACAAATCAATAGATTACATTTCGTGCCTATATCACAAAATGCCGTGAGACTGGGCTGCTACATCAATACCTGAATTTATTAACACCCTTGTGGCTGAATGACCGCAAATCTCCACTAGCACACTCCATAATCTAGTGGAACATCTTCCCAGAGGTTATTATAAAAGCAAATGGGGACTTAATGTGGAATATTATGCTTAGAAATCACATACCAATCTTATGGTCAGTTGTCCACAAATGTTTGTCCAAATAGTGATAGTATTAACAAATTTTAATCGGTGTATTAACAACTGCATGGATCACATATAGTAGGAATGCAGTAAAATGTCGGGGTACTTTTAATGACCTCTTTATGCAATTATTGTTTTGTGACATTATTAAGTGGGACAAACGCATCACAAATGTTTGTTTCCGCTCAGCTTTGTGGAGAAATAACATTGAATTGTTATTAATTGTATTCATTTCTTCATCAGACAACAAAATGAAGCAAAAGTGCATATGTGTGTATGTATTATGTGCATGTGTTAGGTACTATGTGTGTGTGTGTGTGTGTGTGTGTGTGTGTGTGTGTGTGTGTGTGTGTGTGTGTGTGCGGCGCGCGCGCGCGTGCGTGTTTGCAACAGCAGGTTGTTGATTGCCAATTCCAGTCACAGTGCCTATCCCCCTTTTCTTTGGCTGCTGGCAGTAGATTCTCTCCTTTTCATGCCTGCTGCCTCACATTGCTTGTGTGCTGGATGCTATGCTAGGCTCTATCATTAGCACACAAAGTAGGATTGATAGGCTAGACTGCAGAGACACCAGGCAGAGAGAGAAAGAGAGTGAGAGAGAGAGAGAGTCTCTGCCCCCTCAAACACTTATTATCGCCCACTGAGGAGTGTTTACCACATTTGATACGGTACAGGTGCTGTGTACTATGTGTGTGTGTGTGTGTGTACACACTTTTGCATGTTGTGTTGGCTGCTGAACTATAAACATTATAAACGTGATAGTTTGTGAAATTCAACAACAGCTTTCCACCAGATTTATATGTTTTCTATATGCTCATGTGTGGATAAGGTCATCACCAGAAAATGACTAAGCAAAATTTATTTGTGATTAACAACGCTTTCAAAACTTGGTAAAGGTAAAGCTTCAACTTTTAGGTAAAGAAAATGGTAAAATGGCAACTAATTGTGAGGAAGCAAACTTTCTATGTCAGCGTTTATTATGCTGTATAATGCTTTATAATGCTGCTGCAGTGCATTGGGCACCACACATACCGTATCATTTTTTTCTTCTTTTTTTAAATTGTATATGCTGCCATTTCATTGAATCAAACTGAAAAGCTAGTTTAATTTGTCTTCATTTAAGTTTGAATGGTTCTTTCAAAGCAGTTGGAATGATTTATTTAACAAATCACATTTTTCCTAAATTTCATGTGTGCAACATGACAACCTTGACAACATGATCTGTAAATAAAATTTCAGGAATTCATTGTTGGTTACACAATTTGCTAAATCGATGCTTGCATTGTTGAGTCTACTTATAAATACCTTAACCCAAATTTAGAAGCTCTTGCTGGATTTGAAAATCTTACTGGATTTTTTTACGAATACTGTTTTGTTTGTGTAAATGCTACTGTAAACAATTTATTATTAGATTTGTTCGTAACCGGTGTGATAAACGAGGCTTATTTTGTGTGGACGCATCCCTCTGGCATCCCAAAATACCCTGAATATGTGGTTTAGAAACCAGGGCTGTTTTGAAGCTCATGCTATAGAGGAATTTCCAAGGATTTTGCTAAGCAGCCCAGAAAAAAAACTAAATTTCATACTGAATTAACACACACACATGCACACACACATACGCTCTGGCATATGGCTGGTTTCGTTCGGAAGGCTTCCTTTGCTTAGCAGTCGCTGTTCTCTCTGCGTGGATGGCCGATTTGTTCTGGGATGAATCTGTGTATGAACAGAAGAAGAGGCAAGGGTGAGCTGAAGAGACAGAGAGCGTGTCAGAAGCTGCTATTAAGCTCAGCATGGCTTTACTATTCGAGGCAGAAATATGTATACTCCGAGGAACACATTGTTTCTAAGCCCTGCCAGAAAGCACGTCTATTTTCTCTTTAAATTAAAAATGTCGAGGCAGAGCAGAGAGTTGCCACGGGGCATTACTATCAGATCAGCCTGCTGTAGTGCTCCTTGGGGGGTGGGGAAATCGAGAAAGAGGGAAAAAGAGAGATGGGGGTTGGAGGGCTGATACATTTATATATATAATGGTGAAGAGATAAATGAAAGACAGTAGGGTGAAGCGTAAAAGCGGGGAGTAAATGAAACCAAAGAAATTGGGAGCTTTAAGAACAGATGAAAGAGGGATGGAGGTGAAAACCTCAGTAGCATTTGCAAGATGAAGATGGAGGAGGGGAAGGGAGGATTGTCATGTTCTGAGCTTGCCTCTTTCGTGTTCCTTCTCTGCACATACTCACATTTGGAATAAATAAATGTGGAAGTTGAAGCCTGTAGGGGACCAGGAACTCTCAAACCTTTCATATCAGATGATGTGGATAGGGAGAATATGTTAATACACATGCAGGTATTCATACCAGGTTTGTAAATGTTAACTCCTAGGGCATGCAGTGCTATACTTTCTCAATGTCCCATATGCTATGTACAGTACATGTGCTATAGCAGTCCACTGAATAACATTGGTTTGATTGGTCCTGTCTATGCTACTGTATGTTTGTCGCAGGTAAAAATATGGTTTCTTTTACATGAGCAGCAGCAGGAACAAGTCGGCTAACACAATACCCTGCCGGTTAGCAATGTGCTGTAGCAAAGGTTAATCAAGACAGAGAACATCGGTCCCCTGTTACTGTGATGTTCTTGCATCATTGACTCACTCTGTAAACCAGATCAGCAAAGTAGTACCTTGTGTATGCTACGTGAAGCTAATGCTACGTGAAGCTAATTTTCACTCCTACACAGAGGGGTGTGGTGTGTATAATCCAAAAACCCTTACATTTAATGAATGTGTTGCAACACCAAGGATTCAAGCTAATCAATCTAATGCATGCTGATGTGGTTTATTTTAATTGTAAAGCTTGTAATAGTGTAAATCGTGGAATAGTGTTATTGTTTAGATTAATCTTCATAGATCTTTAAATCTATATTTGTATTATTAAAGATTAGCAATTACTTACATTTTAGGAAACAGTTTTATTTTTGTCAATACATATCCTATTTTATCTTATTTTTTTGAAATTCAGATAACCTCAGTGATTTATTGCATAGCGACTGAAAAGAAAAAAGTGTTTAGTTAGTAACTACACAATAACATGCACATTTTTATTACTAATATAAACATTATATGATTGAATTATTGCTTATGTGGGAAATTGTCAATAAAATTGATTTTTTAAAGATTTTATTCTTTAATATTTTATTCAGGACCAAATAATCCATAGTTTGGTACTGGTCTATGGCCTGGTGGTTGAGGACCCCTAAATTAGAAGTCAGTCTTACTAATAGCATGACAAATCTAAAAATGTTACATGGAAGGAAAATGAAAATGTGGAAAATGTTTTTTTACAATCACAAATAGAATTGCTGATATGTACCAGAAAACATTATTTGAAAAAGTGCTTAATATTTGAGTATGGTTATTTTAATGTCTATCAATGTGATTTCAAGAACAAGAAATTGAGTATTTTACCAATAGACTCAAAATCCTGTCAAGCACTTACTATACCTTTCTAAAGAATGAAACATCACAATCAGCTCCCTATGTAATGAATTGGTATCCAACACAAGTTGGAGCATTAGTGTTTTATATAAATATTTATAAGTAGTCCTCTACTTACGATGGAGATACGTTACAACGACCCCATCGTAAGTCAAAAATGTCATAAGTCGAAGATGGTGCTGTGACTGTGACAGGCTTTCCTGCTTCATGCTGATTTATAATTTAAATTTTCTGCTCTAAACTGATGTCTTTCCTCTTCTTTTTTCACTACCAGCAGGAGACATATTTGGGCACTTGGAAGACATGCTTTTATCATGAAAATTGCTGTTTGAAACCGAAAAAAATACACACTGAAGCAACTTTACTCCGTTGATTAGTGAAAGTGGGGCATATCACAGGGCGAGAGACTGCGCATCCAACCTATGCTGCCTTTGCCTGTTGCATGAAATTTTTATATTTTTACAATTTAGTTGCCATCGCAAGGTCGTAAAAATCTTAAGACAAACCATTGTAACCTGGGGACCTTCTCTCTCTCTCTCTCTCTCTCTCTCTCTCTCTCTCTCTCTCTCTCTCTATATATATATATATATATATATATATATATATATATATATATATATATATAATATTTATTTATTTATTTATTTATTTATTTATTTATATGGTATTTATGTATAAAAGTGTATTTAAAAAATGCAAAAGCCACATATTGAGTTTAGCTATCTTTAATTTTGACATATTTATAAAGCCTATAGTGGCTGCTTGTTGAAGTTTACATGTGAGATTTCTCCTTTGAACAAATTCACTCATGCTAGGTTGTTTCTTTCTGTATATAAATAAAACAAAACATCATTCAAATATGAATGGTGAAGCAATTTTTGTAAATCAACATGTGTATTATATTTTGCAGATTGTGAAGTTATAAGCATCTAGAATATATAATTAATTTAATGTTTTATAATAATTAAATGATATATACATAAATTAAATATACAATGCCTAAGCATTTGCTGAAAACCACAACAGTAACTAAAAATTCAATTATTTACTGCTGCTGTTATTTTCTGCTTTTAGATTTTGTTTGTTTGCACCGATTTAATTAAATCCTTCATTAAGTCACGAGCGAGCTGATTGTGCAACCTGATGCTCGCGAGTCACGACAAAACAGATCCAGTGCCACTGTCCTGAAGTTATAAACAAACTGTTTACCTAATAGCATTTCATTAAACTGTACGATTTTTACATGATGAGGATTCTACAGCTTTTACTTACCGTGTTGATGTTTCGCCTTCATCCGTGACACCAGTGTGTTTTCTTTTCATGTGCTTGTGCATCACTGTGATACTTCCATGCAACACAAGCTCCATTTTGCATTAGGGGTGCAACTACTGATTATTTTTGTAATCAATAAATCAAACGTTTTTTTTTTTTTTTCTCAAAATTAACCAATCAATCTGATAAAATAATATTACAGTGGAACCCGGTTATGTCGATGTCCTAGGGGGTCGCCAAAAAGCATCGAGGTAACCGATGATCGAGATAAATGAAAATCAAAATAGCGGCAATATATTAACGTGCTTGAAATTTCTTTATGTACATGATGTGCGTTAATAAATGAGAATAAGCATGCACGTGTTTTTGAAGGGGTTTTTTTTACACAACAGCGTTGCCCCGATTTGTTTGATGAAGGCATGCTATAAAAATACATACAGTACATGTTTATCTGTCAGGAATCCACCTGCCACGCCCCCTTCGGCCCCCTTCAGCGTGTCAGGTGCTTTCTCGGCCGCTTTCTCTGAAGCTCCCGCGGCTTCAAACGCGCACATATGGTGCTCGTTTATCATCATCACCAGCTCCTATTTAACCTTCCACACTCTCACTGTCCGTTATTGTTGGCATATGTTGGTTCACGGCGGTCGTTGTTATCGCGCATGCGTATCCCGGTACGTGCCTTCCCACCGGCACTCTCTCAACGGCTGCGCTTTTCTTCCCAAAGCCGCGCCGCGCCCCTACTAACACAACGAACACTAGCACTAACTAACAGCAGAGATTCACCAGTATACAATACAACACCTGTAGCAGCTGTAAGGCTTGATTTTTCCGCCACTTCCGCGAGTTCTTCTGCGGCTGCACCGAGATAACCGATGTTGAATGGCAAATTTTTTCCCCCTTGTGCTCGAGATATTAGGGTTCGCGACATAAAAAAGACATAACCGATAAAAAATGCTTAGAAAAAGCGAGAATTTGGCGGTTCCACTTCAAAAACGTCGACTTAATAGGGTTGTCGAGGTAACCGAGGGCGAGATAAGCGGATTCCACTGTATATGTTTTGCTTATTCTAACTATATAAAACTTTAATTCAGGGTATTCATGTATAAAATTGTACTTAAAAAAATGCAAAAGCTACATATTGAGTTTAATCATCTTTAATTTAGATATTGTAAAGCGTATAGTAGCTGCTTGTTGTGGAGTGCATGTGGGATTTCTCCTTGAACAAATTCACTCATACTGGGTTTTTTCTTTCTGTAAAAAACCAAACAAAAAAAGCAGCATTTGGGTATGAATGGTGAAGTAATTTGTGTAAAACAACATTTGTATTGTATTTTGCAGATGACAAGCTGACAATTATGCTTATAAAATATAATACAACATCGTTTTTTACACATATATTTTATTAATCGGTAAAATTATAAGCATCTAGAATATATGATGAATTTAATTTTAAATAATTAAATGGTATATGCATAAAATAAATATGCAAACATCGAAAACAAGCATTTGTACTTAATAAAGCTGCTGTAAATCACGTTTGAAAACAGATAAGTTACTGTTGTAGTAAACAAATACTATACAAAGAGAATGAAACCTATATATATATATATATATATATATATATATATATATATATTTTTTTTTTTTTTTTTTTTTTTTTTTTTTTTTTTTATATATATATATATATATATATATATATATATATATATATATAATATAAGCATTTGCTGAAAACCACAACATTGATTAAAACTGTAATTGTTTACTGTTGCTGTTTGTTGCCGTTTAAGATTGTGTTTGTTCGCAACATTTTAATTGACTCCATCACTATATCATGAGTGCGGTGATTGCGCAACATGATGCTCCTGAGTCATGACAGAACAGATCCAGTGCGACTGTGCTGAAGTTACAAACAGCACATCATTAAACTGTACCATTTTCACATGATGAGGATTCTACAGTTTTTATTTACCGTGCTGATGTTTCCCTTTCATCCATGACACCAGTGTGGTTTTTTTTTCCATGTGCTCGTGCATCACTATCTTCCATGCAGCACAAGCTCCGCTTTGCATAAATTCCGGGTACAGTTTTCTTTGTTGTGTTTACTATAAAATGCTCCCATGCCTTCCATTAAGTATAAAAAGCCCCCATGCCTTGGATAAAGTGGGACGCACACTTTTTCCTGCTGCTGGATGACCCTGTACTGTCCACTAATTTCCCAGGTGGCTGTGGCTTGCTGTCATGCTAAACCTTAACTTAAGCAGCCCAACTAATTGCTAAATAATTGAATTTTATTAACGATTATTATTGATTTTATCAATTAGTTGTTGCAGTCCTAGTTTAGAATAAACCGAAATGAATAATGCATCGTTATCTTGGCTGTTTTCCAAAACTGGAGCATGTTGGTTGTGAGAAGAAGGTGATGAAAATATGGAGGCGATATTTTTTGGCGATATGCATTATCATATAGTATGCACACAGACATTAAGCTGCAATGTTAGGGGGAAAAGTAATTGATTTGAGTAAAAAAAAAAAGAACCACAGGAAAATGGCATTTTTAATAAAAAGATTGCATTGAAAATAGACAAGCATTTGTGTTTTTAATGACATATGAACTTGATTGCGTGTGTGTGTGTGTGTGTGTGTGTGTGTGTGTGTGTGTGTGTGTGTGTGTGAAGGAAAAAGTATGAAGCATAATCACAATATTTAAATTTTTATAATAAGTATTCCTTTACAGACTGCAAGTAAAATTTATGCAATGATTCATAGCAGGAAGCCAATAGTAATGAGAGCCTCAGTGAGCTAGCAGTTATGTTTAAACTTAAAACAGCTGTGCAACTGTTTGTATGAGGCAAATATAAATGTTTTAATTTTTAATCTTTTTTTGCTACAGTAGAACTAGGTAATCAGCACATACAAAGATCAGCCATTACATTACAAACTCCTGTTTTATATTGTGTTGTAAGATTTAAGTTGTGCCGTTCTGACCTATCCGAAGCCTGGACTCCACTATGAATGTGTGCAGTTGTATCTGGTATCAAAATCCTCCTATGGATCTAACTTCTTTATTCAGCATACTCCACAGATGCTTGATTGAGCATTTTGGATATGTCGGAGATTTGGAGAATCTGGAGGCCAAATTAACACATTGAACACTATAATAACCTCCGTTCTTCTGGGCAGATGTTACACTAGATATTGGATTGTGCTTGTCGAGAATTGTGCTCATTCAGCCACAAGGGTGTTAGTAAAGGCAGGCAATGATTTAGGGTGAGGAGGCCTGGGGTGCAGTCAGCGATCCAATTAATCCCCTAGGAGTTCAACAGGGTTCAGGTTTGAGACCTGCACTCCCACGGGACCCGATGCATGAATGCGGGTGCGGGCGGCAAAATACTGGTGGTTTGCAGGAGAATACTATCTTTTGCGGGACTCCTGTAAAATGGTCTTAAAAATAAACATACATTGCTTAAAACAAATAAACTATTATTTATCTACTGCACAATAGCAAATAAAAAAAAATAAAATGGTATACAGAGGAGAATAACTACTAGAGATGCAGGTCTTGTTTGTTTCACTGGGTTCTCTCGAGCTACCATTAAGCCATGCAATGATGCTTCATTACATATTCATCAAGTGCTTCAGATATTACTTCATTTATTAAAGAACGGGACATACAACACAACAAAACCTTTGATGTTCTATGTTCTATTCCTTGTTCTTGTCCATGTTCATGTTCATCATTTACACAAAAAGTCAAGCTCATAATCAAATGAAACAGGTTTGCTAATTTCCTGTTTCTTTTTCATTCATATTCAAAAGTGAAGCAAGTGAAACTAAAAAGCAGAGTAGCGGAAAGAAGCAGTCAGTGCATTGAAAAAAAACAAAAACTACTTACACATTTTACCTGTGGGCTTTTGCAAAACTTAAATATTGCAGGCTGTAAAAACTAACATATTTTGCGGACGTGAGCAGGACGAATTTTTTTTTGTGCAGGTCTCTAGGTTTGAGCTCTGTAGCAGGCCACTCAAGATGTTCCACTCTAAAGCATGTAAGCCATACTGTATATTGATGGAGCTAGCTTTTTGCACAGGGGCATTGTCAAGTTGGAACATGTTTGGGTCACCTTGTGTAAGTGAAAGGACAAATGTTTGCCACCGCATCCAAGGACACCCTATACAATTTGTGTGTCTCCAACTTAATAATGTTAATGTTGCTGCTACTTCTTTGTTTGTAACTGATGTGATGATGAGTATGACCTAAAACTCATTTCATATTGTGTCTTCTTATAATTGAAATTTCATAATTGAACTACAGTACATAATCTGCTATTTTACATTTTTAGTTCCACATGAGTTACAGCCGTAATGGTACTCAGTGGCAAGGTGAATGAATGACAGGAGGCAGTTTAACTCATTTAAATATCTTTTTTTCCCCTCATCATTGGTTTAAATGCTGTTGCATCTACTTATGTTGACTCTCCTCTCTGCTGTGATGGATCATAGCCAAAATAACATGGGGTGCTGGGTTAGAGATCACTGTTTAGTTTGGATCAGTGTTCCTCAAAGGCTTCCTCAAAAGCAGCACATTCAAAAAACGACAGCCACCATTTGGACTGTAGAAAGAGAAGGTAAGACTATATTTATAAATGTTTAAAAAATCCTTTGTGGATTTACACTCTTACCTTCCTTATTCGATGCCCCCTTTCTCTTTCTCTTTCCTTTTTCCTCCTTTACTAAACCCAGTCGAATATGTAGAAGGCCCATTGTCAGCACAAGCGTGGAAATTGAAAACGTCTCGAAAAGTCTCAGAATGAGTCGCCTGATTGATTCCAATCAAAGCAGCCCCTCTCCCGATTAGCAGCTTGCTCTGAGGCAAAAGGTTAAACATTCTCCAAAGTAGGAATGATAAAATGTCATTTAAGCTCACCAATTATCCACACTTTGCGGTCCATAAAATATTTAACCATCTGTTATTGAATTCAGATTAGGTGCCAATGGCAGTTGTCTTGATTGTTGCTCTAAATCCCTTTACCCCTTCAGAGAACAAGAAATGTCCCATACTCTTGTTTTCTCAACTTTTTAGTTGTAAAATTTCTTTATACCTAGCTCAGCATGAATGATGGGCCTTTTTCCAGGACAGCTCATGTCAGGGGGATTTGCAGCAAGTTTAGAGCGATTGCAGATTTCCCTATCGGAGAGAAGCACGTTTAAGAAAAAATAAATCACTTGGTGGTCTTTTGTCATCGGGTCAATTTGATATCATTTACTAATCTCCTTAATCCAAATTGAGCTCAGTGTAGCATGACATCAGCTTTTAGTGCTATGCAGAAGCCCAGGCGGAGTGAGCGATTAGCACATCTTTTAACACTTCTTCAGAAACTCCAAATGATCACTAAAGACCCCTAGAGTAGTGTTTTTTTTTCTTCTTCTCCAGATGTCTTTTTTGTAAGAGACTGGCAGAAAGCGGTTGTGAATGTCTCTATTATTTAGTGAGTTTGGGAAAGCAGAAACGATGCCCTGTGACAGTGATGCACAGAGGGGACTATGGAGTCTCTGCCTCTTGCTTGGTGTCTGGACGATGGGGAAATGGTGTGGAAAGTATCTCTGAAAGCTGCCAATTTGCATGCAGGCCATTCAGGGCGCACCCTGTGAATGAAGTTCCCTAGCTTTGCGTTTCATGAGATTACATCTTTTGAATAATTTATTGTCATCACACCTAGGTTCTGTATTGTGAGTACTACATTGCAAAATACTTTTCAAAACATTGTGAAAATACACTGTGTGGATTCAACCTGTTCTAGCATGACAATGCCCTGGTGCAGCTTCATAAAGATGCATTACAATGTTTGAAATGTAAGATCTTGAGTGGCCTGCTGTAGAACTGTGACCTTAGCATTATTGGGGATAAATTGCAACGCTGACTGCACCCCAGGGCTAACCTCCCTACATGAGTATCGGACTTTACTAACACCCTTCTGGCTACCTGAGCAAAATTTGTGCAAGCACAATCCAAAATCTAGTGGAACATCTTCCCAGAGGATTCGAGGATATTATAACAGCAAATGGCTAAATAAATGTGGAATGGGATGTTCAGAATGCTTAAATGAATCCTATTGTTAGGTGATCTTTATTTACTGACTCAATCATATTTTAAATCATTATAAAATTGTAGTGTTTAAAAATAAAAGTAAAAATTGTGTATTATGTATACATAAAAATATGGAGAATCCTATCCTGGTAAACTTAAAAGATAATTAGTGGACTGGCACACACAATTATCTTTACTTGAATTGGCCAAAAAGTATATATGAACCACATCACTAGACCATCACTAGTATATTTACATTTACAGCATTGGCCGATGCCCTCATCCATTGCAAATTACATTTATCTCATTTATACACCTGAGTAGTTTAGGGTTAAGTCCAACGTATTAAACAGTGAGCTACCACGTCCTGTTTTACCTTCTGCATATGATTTCCATTCAAATGTAACCAGAACTTTAATTTCCCAATGATATTTCAGTGGATTCTGTCAGGTGAAGAAATAAAAAAAAAATACGTGTTTGTGCAGTGTGAACATAATGAAGTGTAATTAAGGCACATTTATACCCTGACAAAAAAATCATCTACTTTTTCTCCCTTGTCTTTTTTATCCATCTGACATCTCAAAAGGTGTTTGTGAGAAAAAGATGAGAAAGTTGGAAACTGACAAACAAATGACAGTATGTTCAAAATGAAGTACCACTGAACAGGGTGGATTTATGTGGGTTTTTTTTTTTTTTTTATCTGTTTTGATCTATCTAAAACATTGTATTTTTCTTAAGAAGGATCAGACTGTTTGATATATGCCATGGCTCTGTCTGCAAAAATGAGAGCGAGAGAAAGAGCTTCAAATCAACTGTAATCTCTTTCTCTAAGCCAATCGCTCTCAGAATAACGATTTTAGTTAGTTTTTTCTCTCTTTTTAGGTTTGATAAATTGGCCACAGGAACACTAACACACACAGGGAGGGTTAATTACAAAAAACAGATTTAGCCATGTTTTTTTTTTGAGCTGACATACTTAACCTGCAAAGGGCAAGATCTCTGAATATTGGACGTTCAATTCATGGGTCCAGGGTACATGAACTTAGACCCATTAATCTCCTATATATGAGCGAGTAAACAGCACTTGGCGAGTGCTGATGAAGAGATGTTTCTGCCAAGGTGTGCATTGTTGTCGCACGTGTTAGTGAGCAAACAGGAGCTTTGTGATAATCCCTGCTAGCGGCTGTAGTCTGTCAATGTGAAGACATCAAAGGACAGAAATTTATGCACCTTTTAATGATTTGTAAATCAGATTAGATTACGTTAGATTCGACTTTACAGTTGCATAGAGGCAGGAATTTCGAGTGTGCAGCAGGTTCTAATAGATTTTTATACCCACTACTAATTTCACACTTTAGTAACATACATTGTATGGATTAAAGTATTGGAACACCTGACTTTTCCAGCGATATATGGTTCTTCCCCAAACCTTAACAACAAAGTTGGAGGTACACAGATTTAATTTTCCTTTCACTTGAACTGCGAGACCCAAACTTGTTCTCAGCATGAAGATGCTCCTGTGCAAAAGCCAGCTTTATAAAAGTATGGCTGAAGTGGTAAATCTTGTGTGGCTTGCTATGGAGCACTGACCTCAACTCTATTGAACACCACTGGGTTGAATTGGAATGTTAACTGCACCCCAGGCTTCCCCATTCACCTTCATCAGTACCATGAATATACACAAACTTTTATAAGCACACTCCAAAATCCAGTGGAACATCTTCCCAGAAGAATAAATGTGGAATAGGGTTTTTAAAAAACACATACAAATCTATGGTCAGGTGTCCACAGATTTTTGTTTATATTGTATTGTTGGTATTATATTGTCTGTTTTTAAAAAAGACAAGAAAATATTTAAGAAAGCCTATGTATACTGTGTATACTATATTTTAGTTTTAGTTTTTAAATGCACTCTGTATTTCTCACCTGAGTACCAATTTTAATGGTTTCCTTTCGACAAGAACAAAAAAACAGCATTATGTTAAACCTACATGTAATGGATGTCTTGTACTCTTGTTGCGGGAATAAATATTTGTTTGAAAACCCTTAATTTTGTTAAACAGCTTGCAGAAATTATTTGGCGAAATGGTTTGGGTTAGGTGTAGGCAGTGTATTATTTTGCTATAACGAAAAAATATGTTAATCCAAGACAAATGTGAATGTGTGTGGGTGTGTGTAGTGGATAAAAGGTTCTTTATTTTACTTCATAGAGCACCATTAGAGATGAGAAAAGCCACTCAAGCATTCTCTGTCTAAACATATTTCAGTCAAATATGTTTGTAACTGAGCAAAACACAGGCATATTTCCATCAGGACATAATGCACTTAGTCAGAAAACAGAAAAGCACTTGTCCAGACTACCTTGGGAACACTTGACTGGCAAAAGCCGAATAGAATGTGATGGCAGAAAAGATGGAGCCAGAAGAAAAAAGTCAAACATGAGTGGGGGGTTAAGTGGGTCAAGTCTTATCAGCCCCTACTGGTGATGCCATAGTGATAGACATATCCCAGCTGGCTCATCACTGCACTATCATAACAAAAGGGCAGCAGGGAGAATGATTGACAAGCCAGGGTGGTGAATGGCAGTCTCTCTCTCTCTCTCTCTCTCTCTCTCTATATCTTTCTGTTCTTTCATCGTTCTCTCGTATCTTTCATATCTTTTTTTTTTGTACATGGAGACTGTGCATATGCAGCTTAATGAGAATTTTAGCTCAAACAGGGTACTTATTTGATTTTGGATTACTGCAGAGGAATCCGTGTTCTCGCCTACAGTCAGACAGGGGTAATTAATTTTTTATCATGTAGGTCATCTGCAGCTTAATGAAAAGCTGTTTAGCTGTTTATTGTTAAAAGAAACTCCTGAAGTAAGGGCTGTTATTAAAAAGCACATTTCCAAGCTATTCAGAGAAAGGTAAGTGTATCCAGATTGAAATAGGGCATACAGAAAAGAAGAAGGAATAAAGGAAATAGAAAGTACAAAAGACATAAAGAGGAAGTTCAAAGGTATACAGAGGACAAAAAGGAAGTACTACAGGGTACCAGAGAATTAACAAATGGAAATCCAGAGTGGTGTCTTAAGTACAAAGTGAGGAGGAGAAATACAGAGAACAAAAAAGAAACAGGATTGGAATATATAGGAAAAGAATGGAAGGGTATACAGGGAAAGAAAAAGGAAGTAAATAATGTACATGATGAGGATAATGGGGAAATACGGTGGGTATAGAGAGAACAGAAAGAAAATAGAGACAGTATATACAGGACAAAAAGTAAAATGCAGTGGGTAGCAGGGGAGAAATAGGAAAGACAAAGAAATACAGATAGTATGAAGGCAAAAAAAAGTTTGTATAAAGAGGACAAAAATAAATATAGAGTATAAAGTGACAAATAGGAAAAACAAAAATTTAAAAAAAGGAAGAAAAAAAAAGTACAGACAGTATACAGAAGACATTATATAAAAAGAATACAGAGCTTAAAAATAGGACACAAAGAAATATTGATAGTAAAAAGGAAACAGATAGTGTAATGGAGACAAAAAGGTCTCCATTAAAACTGTAAAACAAGTATAATAAAATTTTTAAAACATTACAGAGACTATACTGTGCATGAGAACAAAAATAAAATACAAGGTTATCAAAAGGACATAAAGGACGTGCAGAGGGTATTCAGAGGACAAAATAAAAATACACTGGGAAGCAGAGGACAAAGAAGAAAATACTGGGAATATACAGAGGGCACCAGTTTAATACAGTGGCTCTGCAGAAGACATGAAGAAAACTGGCATATACAGTGAGGAAAATAAGTATTTGAACACCGTGCTATTTTGCAAGTTCTCCCACTTAGAAATCATGGAGGGGTCTGAAATTGTCATCGTAGGTGCATGTCCACTGTGAGAGACATAATCTAAAAAAATAAATCCAGAAATCACAATATATGATTTTTTAACTATTTATTTAAATGATGCAGCTGCAAATAAGTATTTGAACACCTGAGAAAGTCAATGTTAATATTTGGTACAGTAGCCTTTGTTACAGAGGTCAAACGTTTCCTGTAGTTTTTTACCAGGTTTGGCCCACCCCTCCACACAGATCTTCTCTAGATCAGTCACTTTTCTGGCCTGTCGCTGAGAAACACGGAAGTTGAGCTCCCTCCAAAGATTCTCTATTGGGTTTAGGTCTGGAGACTGTCTAGGCCATGCCAGAACCTTGATATGCTTCTTACAGAGCCACTCCTTGGTTATCCTGGCTGTGTGCTTCGGGTCATTGTCATGTTGGAAGACCCAGCCTCGACCCATTTTCAATGCTCTAACTGAGGGAAGGAGGTTGTTCCCCAAAATCTCGCAATACATGGCCCCGGTCATCCTCTCCTTAATACAGTGCAGTCGCCCTGTCCCATGTGCAGAAAAACACTCCCAAAGCATGATGCTACCACCCCCATGCTTCACAGTAGGGATGGTGTTCTTGGGATGGTACTCATCATTCTTCTTCCTCCAAACACGTTTAGTGGAATTATGACCCAAAAGTTCTATTTTGGTCTCATCTGACCACATGACTTTCTCCCATGACTCCTCTGGATCATCCAAATAGTCATTGGCAAACTTAAGACGTGCCTGGACATGTGCTGGTTTAAGCAGGGGAACCTTCCGTGCCATGCATGATTTCAAACCATGACGTCTTAGTGTATTACCAACAGTAACTTTGGAAACGGTGGTCCCAGCTCTTTTCAGGTCATTGACCAGCTCCTCCCGTGTAGTTCTGGGCTGATTTCTCACCTTCCTTAGGATCATTGAGACCCCACGAGGTGAGATCTTGCATGGAGCCCCAGTCCGAGGGAGATTGACAGTCATGTGTAGCTGCTTCCATTTTCTAATGATTGCTCCAACAGTGGACCTTTTTTCACCAAGCCGCTTGGCAATTTTCCCGTAGCCCTTTCCAGCCTTGTGGAGGTGTACAATTTTGTCTCTAGTGTCTTTGGACAGCTCTTTGGTCTTGGCCATGTTAGTAGTTGGATTCTTACTGATTGTATGGGGTGGATGGGTGTCTTTGTGCAGCTAACGACCTCAAACAGGTGCATCTAATTTAGGATAATAAATGTAGTGGAGGTGGACATTTTAAAGGCAGACTAACAGGTCTTTGAGGGTCAGAATTCTAGCTGATAGACAGGTGTTCAAATACTTATTTGCAGCTGTATCATACAAATAGATAGTTTAAAAATCATATATTGTGATTTCTGGATTTTTTTTTTTTTAGATTATGTCTCTCACAGTGGACATGCACCTACGATGACAATTTCAGACCCCTCCATGATTTCTAAGTGGGAGAACTTGCAAAATAGCAGGGTGTTCAAATACTTATTTTCCTCACTGTACCTAAGCATTAATGTGGATTACGTTTTAGAATTTGTTCACAGGTTAAAGGAATAACAATTCTTGTGCCTTATGTCGTCTAATATATTTGTGTCACATCCAAGGAACGAGTGTTTGAATATGTGTAGGATTTAAACGGAATTGTTTTGGAGATACGATAAACTGATTGGTTTTTGGAAATGATCCAAACGAAGGTCACAACAAGATTGAATAACAGAATAGCTCAGGACATGTAGAGTTGTGTGGGTTTAGTATTAATAAAAAAGCTAATGGATGTAAATTATAATTCTAATTCAAACGTTGACTTGTAAATCCAATGACTTGTATTTATTCTCTAAACTTAAAAAAACACTCTTTAGTCAAACGACCTATCAAGGTTTGTTCATGTCAACACCTACCCAGTGTCTAATTTGAATACCAGTTTCATTTAATTTTTTTCTTGTCAGAGTATTGCAGAATTGGACAATGTGTGACATCTGTCTGACATCATCATCAAAAAAAAAAAAAACTGCTTATACTTTTTGTACAGTAGCGTAATCTCCATGCTCTTCAAAATGTTCCCCAGTGGTTGCATTCCTGTTTAAGATAGCCGATAGCATAAGCTTTGACAGTGCCATCTGGAGCATGGGGACGCTGTAACAGGAGCCAGACACTCACATATCCCCATCAAGCCATGCCAAGCCCCTGTGTGCCCCCTAAACAGTCACCCCAAATTAGCATTTCTCCCCTATCACTCACTGCTGACCCTCACACACAGATACACATTTCTCTCAGACAAGGTCACACCGGATTGGGCCAAATGTTTGAATTGTTTACCTGCCAGGAAGATATCCTCTGTGTTATTATGCCACTGACCCATTAAGAGGTTTTAAAAAATGCAAAGGAAAGAGACCGATGTGTGTATGAGAGGAAGCGAAATGTGACGTGTAAAAATATGAGAAAGGAGAAGGCATGTAAGGGGTAGAGAAAACACAAGAAATTTGAAAGCCGGGAACCCAAAGTAACAGTCTATGAGCAAACTTGAACAACAAGATTGAATTTGCACTAATTTCCCACCGGTCCTTCTCAGAGTATCATGGGAAATTGTGTCCATAGTGGGAATGTTGCTTGCATGCATTGGTTTGTGCCTAGAAATAAGAAATTGTGCCTTCAGATACACAAAAAGAATTAAACACACACACACACACACACACACACACACACACACACACACACACACACACACACACAGATCCTATATGTCTATAAGAATGTGTTTACTTAAATAAGGCCTTGGACACACACATATACACACACGCAGTGCAGCTCAGCTCATTTATTACTGCAATGGCCTGTACAAATCCGAGGTGTTTTGTTTCATAATGAAATGTCTAGAGGCAACAGCATCATTAGAAGTGCATAAGCCTTTTGGACACCCTCATGCATCATAGATGCACCTTTGAGACCAGTGTAATTTTACTGCAAGAATTTCTGTATGGGGATAAAAACACATATCATCATTATTTAGGACTCATGCTGCTCAAAAGTGTTGAAGAGATAATCTAGTCAGCCAGTTGACAGACACAAAGCACAAACAAAATGAGAGATATTGCTCAGCGATAGAAAGAAAGAAATAGAGAGAGAGAGAGAGAGAGAGAGAGAGAGAGAGAGAGAGAGAGAGAGAGAGAGGGGAAAAATGGGAACAAATTTATGTTTAAGTAGGACAAACTCCAAACCCCAAAGCCTTCTTTCTGTTTCGTCTCCTTTTTTTCTAGTGTTTCATTATCATCTGCCATCTTAGCTGTCTCTTTCTTTCCCACGTTCGAGCTATCACCCTGCTCTCATTTTCTTTTTCTTATTCAGATTAATGGGTTAAGTAGGCTTTCGAGTTTATTAGTGCCGACCTAAATGAGAAGAGACAATCGTTGATGGGGAAGATAGGAGCAAATTGGAGCAGACTGAGAAGAATCGTGACCCAAATAGCAGATTGTACTGTATTAAGGTGCTCTTTCATAATCACATGTACTCACACATGCAGGCGAGAAACAAACATGAAAGCTCATCAGAAATTCTTTACATTTCTTAGTTGAGTCCTGTAGTTCAGATCAGTCTGTGTGAAAGCTTAGTTTTTTGACTGACTAAAATGAGGCATAATGTGGACATGGTTTGTAGTTGCATCTTATCCAAGCATCTAAGTGTCTGAGATGCATTTCTTCTCACCATGCTGAGTGTTTGAGTTAATAAATCCTTTATGTCAGTTAGAATCTCCCCATGCTCCTCTTATCTCTCTCAACAACAAGATTTTTCTAAATGCAGAACTTTTACAAAATTGATGTTGTTTTGTTGTTGCTGTAGTTGTGGTCGTTATTGCTGTTTTTTCTACGATTATGTTGTCACAATCAGAACCCCAATCTGATTTTTGATGTGAAAATGTACTGCTCTTGACCTGCATCTGCATGACTTTATGAACTTTTAGGATTCGATAATTGCATGAAGGTGTTTCTACACTGAGTACATATCTTAGGAAATTATATGCATTAATTTCAGTGCAATAATAGTTAAATAAGTGTTGTGCAATAACCTGTGTAACTGTCATTGTAGTCTGAGTTTTGCAGCTGCAAGTTTGCTGCTGCACATTTCAATTCACTTAAAATATAACCATATGTATATTTCTTAAAATGTTATTTTTTCTTTTTCTCTTTACTTTCATTTTTACAAGCCACTGCAACCCAACAATGTCCCTAGGGGATCAATAAAGGATTCTGATTCTAATGATACATGCTGTATTTAAAAACTACAAAGCCTTAACTTAAACTTTACATACATGTTTTTCACATGTCCCTTAAACATAGCCACTATATTTCATGCACATGCATAAATCAGCATAGTGAAAACAGGAGTTCAAATTGTGAGGTGAAAGAGAAGAATGCCTGCCATGTCTTGTTATTCAGTGATAGAGATTTTGTGTGTGTGCTTGTGTTTTGTGTGTTTTGGTGAGTATCGTTTTCTAATACTATGAGAGAATGGATATCCTGCTAAAGAAAAAAAAACAGCTATCCTGATCAAGAGCATCAGCGTGTCTTAGGTTTGAAGCATGTGTATAAAAGTGCTTGAAACGCTGAATACATAGTCTTAAACGTTGCATTAAATTGCATCATCTCTTCTTGAAGCAGGCTCTTGGAGTGTGAAGATGCAAGCGGTTTAGCAGAGTACCCCAGCCTGAGACACAGGCAGTGGAGTGAGCATCAACACAGGCTCAAACAGCTGGCCGCAGTGCCCAGTGCCTCTGGCACTGTCTGCCTGTTGGTGCTGGGTGATTTATGGGGATTAAGTGTGTTTACTGGCAGCCTCTGACTCACATCCATCCAATTTAATGCCTGCTTTCTTTCATCTTGCTCTTCCTTTTTCCTTCCCAAGCCTCCACTGTTTGCTTCTCTTCCTCCTTAATTTTTGTCACAGACAATTATTTTTGTAAAATTAAGCATTGTGATCGTCAGCTCTTTTTATAGAGCTTCAATCAGTATCAAACTGAAAGTCGAGTTATCTGAGAACATGCTATTTTCAGGTTAAGGCATTAACTTTTAAGAGCCATATGTGTTTCTTCCTGAAACTGTTACCACAAAGTTGAAAGACACATTTGTATATGAGCTAGGAGACCCAAACCTAGCAAATCTAGCATGACGATGTCCCTGCGCACAAAGCAATGCTCCATGAAAAAATGGTTTGCATGGGTAGGAGAGGAAGATCTTTAGTAGCCTGCTATAGAGCTCTGACTTCAACGTTAAACACCTCACCTCTTCATCTTACATCAGTACCCGACTTTACTAGAGCCCTTATGGGTGAATAAGGACAAATTTTCACAACCCCTTTCCAAAATCAATGGAACATTTTCCCAGAAGAGTGGATTTTATTATAATTATATAACTATATATAATATTTTACAAATATAAATGGTGTCTAAATGTGGAATGGAATGTTTAAAAGCACATACAGATTGAATGGTTGGGACTCCAAAAAAGTTTATATTTCAGAGCATGTGTTAGGCCCAGGATTTCTTTTATGTTTCTAGCATACTGTCAGTTATGAAGTTGCAGCCCAATTATGGATTTTGTTTATCAATATTTTAATCATTAGTTATTAGCCTCCTCAGCCCCCTCACTTTCTTTTTCTAATTGCAGTCATGACACGTGGTTTGTGTTCGTAACACAGAAGCCATGCTTTTCTTTAACTGTTTAACCAAAGTGACAGGGTTAATTACTGTATCTACTGCATGGTGTGCTCTGCTTGCGTTTGTGTTTCTTAGGCAAAATGCAAATTTATTAATAATGTAATTACTGTGGAAATAGATGATTAAATTAGGCTCGCTTCCTCTGACTGCTTTACACAAGAAAAGCATTCCTTTTAGTATCAGGACAGGAAATATATATATATATATTTTTATATATATATTTTTTATTATATATATATATATATATATACTAACCACACAAATGCATTATTTCAATATTAGATTTGATTCAGTTTTTATTTTGTATAGTGCGTTTAACAATAGACATTTTCCCAAAGCAGATTTACAGAGACAAAGACAGTATATAATTAAAATGTATATGTTAATGCCTAAAAGTTTATCCCTAATGAGCGACCCAGTGGTGACAGTGGCAAAGAAAAACTCCCGGAGATGGAATGAGGAAGAAACCCTGAGACAAACCAGATCCAAAAGGGAACCCATCCTCATCTGGGTGGCACAGTTACAGTTCATTACAGTTTTATAATTTTTGAGTGCAGTTTATTGATGTGGACTGAAATGCAGAAATGTTCAAGCAATTGTATTAGACTGTTTATATTAATTACAGTCCAAATCCATCCTCATAGTTCCAGAGATCTTTGAATTTTGAAGTAATAAATCCATCTTGACAAATGAAGATTGTTGCATGTATGCTATATTCAGGCTGGTAACAGGAAAACATATGACCTTAAGAGATATCTGCAGCTGAACAGCATCGTTGTGACAACGGCATATTATCTCCTGTCAGACATCAGATACTGTGTAACGTTTTTGTTCGGAGCGCCGGTCAAGTTCTTAAAATGCGTCAAGACAGGAAAACAGCAAAAGTGATTTTGCTTTTTGTTTTGCAGCAATGAAGGTGGCATTAGTCACCAATGTCTCAGACAGTGTAAAGCCAGACACTTCTGCTCTCTTTGCTCTGTCTCAGAATATGTGGCATGTCCCAGAGGGAACCTTAGCCTAGATTTTCAAAATAGTTATTTTTTTTGCCTCAGGAGAAAATAGTATGGCTGAATGTCTGATGTGTGTGTGTGTGTGTGTGTGTGTGTGTGTGTGTGTGTGTGTGTGTGTGTGTGTGTGTGTGTGTGTGTGTGTGTGTGTGTGTGATTGATTTAGTGTATTTGTAGACTTTAGCTTAGGTTGTACTTTTACATCCAGTGGTGTCCAAGTGGGTGTTCAACACCAAGCCTACATTCTTTTAAAAATGTTTTTCAATGACAGAGTGCCTTTTTTTTTTTCACACACTGAATTTAAACAACAGCAAAAGGAATAGATTGATAAGAAAAGAGCAATGACAGAAAACTGTTCAAACAATTACAGTGGTACCTCAACATACGAGTTCAATTCGTTCCGAAACCTTGCTCGTATGTCAAATTGCTCGAATTTCAAAGCAAATTTCCCCATTGAAATTAATTGAAATGCCATTAATCCGTTCCAGCCCCCAAAATGCCACCCCAGTGGTACAATAGCAAACTAAGAAGCGGACCCCAGACCATTATTATTGAGAGGAAATCCCGGACTCTTCCCCTCAGAGTTTACTGAGGGTAACTAAAAACCAAGAACCACGGCTTTTGGTGTTCAGTGAACTCCTGTGCTCTGGTGTCCAGCTGCACGTATTGAAAATCTCTGTTCAGCAAAAAAACATCTAAGGATTCAGACCAAAGTCACTGTTTTGTTCTGAGAATAAAAGTGAAACATCTTGCTTTTTTTTTGGCAAGACCAAGCACAAAAACGTCTAGTTCAAGACTATAACTTGATTACTTATTATGACTCACAACCAAAAACCAGGAGAATCTAACAGAGAGACAGTTACACTAAAAGACATAAAAAGCACATTTGTAAGTAACCTCTCTCTCTCTCTCTTCTCTCTCTCTCTCTCTCTCTCTCTCTCTCTCTCTCTCTCTCTTTCTCTCCGTCACCTCAACCTCTCTGTCGCTTTGTGTGTTTGTCTCTCTCAGAGATAATGGTAGTAATTGGACGGACTTGCAGGCTCTCTGTATGTTTCTCGCCGATAAAGAGTGCTGTGTGATTCCCTGGTGCTCGGCTACACGCTCTCTCCATTTGGAATTAAATGCTTTCCACACAATGAAAGGCACATGGCCAGGCAGCGGCTCCGTCTCAGGGCTCCAGGTTCCAGCTCTGGCTATGAAATGGCTGTGTAAATCCTCTCAGCTACGGCTTACACAGCAACACTTCTCCAAAACTGCTGGAAGGCGCTCTAAATCTTAGTATGCTGTCTGGGATTTGTGAGGACTTTTTTGTCGCAGCTCCCCGCTATATTGTGTTTGGGATTTAACTTTTTTAAAACAAAAAGAGAGAAATAAAAAAAGACAACCTTTTTTCTTTTGTCAAGTCTTGCCTCAAACTAATTATCTGGATAATTTCCAGAAATGCTCAACATTATTGCAAATAAAACTGAACACAAATAAATACCTGCTTAAAAATTCGGCAAATGTGTCTTCTTGGAACTGCTTGGAGAATGGGTAGCTCTTTTGTTCATCAATGCAGGCTGCCTTCTCTACGCTGGTCTGGAAGTTTTCCTCATAGCATGCTTGGTGTGTATAAGATCTTTTGATCTGCCATTTTACAGAAATGCCACCATGCCAGTGAGACCAATTAGCACATGAAAGGTAATGCCTGCTTCCCAAATGGTACAAGGAGTTGGCTGAATTTGTGTAGGAGTAAGGGCATAGGGGTGGGAGTGGTTGTGTGTCTGAAAGAGCTTGTCTTGGAGCTACATTCGAGAAATAAGCATGTAGCAAAACAATATTACATAGTCTGGTGCATTTCAGTCTTTGTGCAAAGATCTGTATGAATATGGGCCTACACCATATGTTCCAAACC
This sequence comes from Silurus lanzhouensis, assembly GCA_039877035.1. Classification (NCBI taxonomy): domain Eukaryota; kingdom Metazoa; phylum Chordata; class Actinopteri; order Siluriformes; family Siluridae; genus Silurus; species Silurus lanzhouensis. The sequence continues at coordinate 2,961,563 of JBCEWE010000159.1, read as the reverse complement.
TTGTTTCTGGACAATGTCCCTGCATGCTACAGCTTAGAGTTTTCTTATTTTCTCAATTTTTTACTCAAGAACATCTGTTAATCTAATAATCATTTAAATCAGATAAACCATAACTGGTCCAGACAAGGAGGACCAGAGGATTAGGAATGGGAACATACTGCCTAACTTTGTATACTAGAAAGCTCCACATAATTTCAAAAGGCAAGTCTAAGATTATTTCTGGCTAAATTGAATAACCATCTAAATTCTAGTTGAAAGTGGACTGATTTACTTGGTGTGTGTGTGTGTGTGGGGGGGGGGGGGGGGTTCTGTGGGTTTCCATGTAACCCTGGGTAGTGCTACTCTTTCCTCTTGCACTATTAACATTTCTTAAAATATGGCCAATTTTGTGGAATATGGGAGTATGGGAGCAAATTTGTGTTATATATTCTACTGATTTTCTCAAGATCTCTTTGAAACCCTTAAGTTCCTCATCATGGCAGAACAGTGACTTATTATAATTAATATTCATCCACAGATATATTAGGTACAAGATATACCCTTAATGGATCACACCAGTAGTGCCATAACTTCAATTTATAATCAAAGACTCAAAGTCAACATCTTTTTTCTTAAAATGTTCCAATCAGCCAGAACATTTCATTTGATCACATTTGTGATCCTGATCTAATAGTCTAAAGGTCATTGGTGTTATGGTTAAGGTTTAAGCTATTCTAAATGACAAGCTTACATTCCATATTATTTCAACATATTCCAAGGGATACTCATCAATAAAAATTGCAATGACATTTCCTAGAGATTCGAGGTCCTTCAACTGTTTTCATGTGTTGTGTATTCAGCCACTGCAGGGAGAGCTCGAGATGCAGCGTCGAGGCTAGAGGCAGCGGCCGAGTGAGCGTGAGGCAGTGGGGAAGCCCCTCTGGATGAGCCAGCCACAGGCACCCAGCCGCACTGTACAGGAATAACCACTTAATATGTCAACAGAGGCCGAACTCCAGCCTGCTGCCAGACCCAGCGTCAAAAAGGATTCCAAGAGGAGAGGTAGGAAGCTGGCAGAAATACAGCAGGTGTACACAAGGACACTCTTCATATGTGTAAATGCACTAGATGAACAATATTCATCACACAAACAGTTATTTTTTATTTCTTTTTTAGACATGTGAGATTCAGGTGCAGGCATGCTGATAGTGGTTGTTAACGAGTGTCTTTCAGCAAGGTTGAACCGCAGGAACATCATACACACTCTCATTTAAAAGTCATGGGAAAACACAAGCTGGAATTCAATTTAATAATATATGAACTATAGTAAATGTGCTTCTGTTTTTAAATATTGTGTAGTTCATTGGTTATTGAATTTGTGTCCAGTGACGAGCAGGGGTAAGACATGTAATGAAGGATATGGGCACATGCAAATGCCATTGAGAAAGGCTTATGACAGGGCAATATACCAGGGTGATAAGTCCAAATCGAAATCCAGAAAAACAGACAATATGTCAGGCGATCATTAAACAAAAAGACTAGGGCAAAACAAACATGAAACAAGAACCAAAACTAATTTAAACTTGAAACTAAGGATTGCTTACACACACTGAGAAAAACAATCTTAGTGATTTTATAACAGAAGCCACGAATCACAGAACAGGGGTGGGATGTGATACAGATCAAAATAAAAATGCACAAAGTGCTATTTATAAAACAGGGTTATATAAGGGGGATACTCTCTGATAAGGTATATGAAGGTATAGCCATACAATCTATATTTATTTTTTTATTCCATTTTTACATAAAAGGTGAAATCGCCATTTCTAACTAATTCTTAATTTAAGTTCATCCAGTGAGACATGACTAGGTCAGATAATCAAATTCTTAATAACACAACAAATAAGTTAACAATGTAGGTATCTTAATAATTAAACTAATCTTTGAATAGTTTGAACTGTGAACTGATATGTGACAACTTCTGGTCAGAAAAAAAACCATAGCCAAGAGTTCAAAATAGCATGAAAAGCAGAAAGGTTAAGAAGCTAATAGGTGGACAGGTCATACGCTATCCCAGGTAAAAAAAAAAATAAACAATTCTGTTTGTGAAGGTTTGATTGGTAAGCCCCTTTTACGAATTTGGCACAATATGTCGGTATTCATTAGCATATTAAAAACAAATGTTTAAATCATACATACATGACCTCTGGTCAGAAAGGTTAATTAATATAAATCTACAACTGTAACCACACTAAAAAAAAATTGATCCGTTATTTGTTCATTTGTTTTTGAGTGCACACAGTGTCCTTGAAGCACTCACATGTATGTCATTCCAAACATATTTATTATTCAAACTGATTATTTATTCATTAATTAATATGTTTATATTACATTAGGGGTTGCAATATTTCTTTATCATAAAATGGGTAACTTGCTAGCAATGAGCATGTCATGCCATTTGGTGTGTTGCAAAGTTCATTTTAATCCCTGCATGGATTAAATGAGCTTGTTGCCTGTTTGGACTGTAATACAGCCATGTGGATCTGAAAAGCAGTCTTGATTATGGCATGAGGACAAATATCATGAGCAGTATGCCTATGACGGTCTTGTTCCTGTGGCTTTATGTTCCTGAGGCTTGGAGGAGCTTTAGCCATCTCACCCCTTATTCCGGTAACTCCCACTGGGTCCTCCCATGAGGACAAACACTCCAAATGGAATGTAGTGTGTTTGTTTGTTTGTTTCAATTTGGCTCTTTGGGCCAATTCCCTAATGACTACTGAAACACATTTCGGTGTCTCGCCAGAGCCAGAGAACTGAACGCTGTCTGAGTGTGATGTAATGATGCTCTAGAGCACTGATGTCAAACTGAAATTCTGCCTGGGCCACCTCAGTATTACTGCGAGGCATTAAAGTGGCAAAAACTAAGACTATTTGTTTTTTTTTTTGACATATCATGTATTGTCATTAAGCAGGAATAAACTAATCTCACACAGTACAGTTTAAAGTAATTATTAAGATGTATATGCTATATACAGTAATGTATTTACTGATTTACTGTATTTTAATGGTGTGACCACCCCATTTGCCAACAAAACAACATCAGTTGTTCTAGTTACACTTTCACACAGTTTTTAAAGGAACTCGGCACTGAGAAATATGTTCCCATGTTTTCGTGTATTGTTAAGTCTCTTAGCCTTGTTTCTATGTTGGTGGTGTGACATTACACACTTTCACGACCTCACTTTAGTAGCAGAATTTGTTTTTTCCTCACCCACTTTTAAGCTTTTACACAGCTCTGTTCAGAGCTGACTTGAACCAGCATTTCAGCCCTGTTAGATGTAACCCCACATGTGCGGTACAGTGGAGCATACAGGATGTAGGCATTTAGTATGCTGTTGCTGTTATTATATACTGGAGTAATTTCTAATGGTTATTGATACTGTGGGCCATTTCACCATTATTTATTTCAGAGTTTGTTGTTTAGGCTTTTGTTTGTCCAACAGGCCTTGAGTTTGACACATAAGCTCTAGGGCATGCTTTTGTCAAAGCTGTAAGCAGCTGTGTGGCCGAGCCTTCTTTTGATTAGCCACCTGTCCCTTATTGCACACCCACTGTTCCAGTTAGCTCCATTTTGTTTCCAGGACTCGGAAGGTCACACTGAGACTAGCACAACTGATACATGCATGCTTATTTATGATGATAAACATGTCAGCTGGAGAGCCATATGTGAATTTGTGGGTCAGAATTACAGGGTACAGCAACCAAACACTTCCTTTATGTTTGAAGAAGTTGCTTGAACAAGATAAACCTGACAGCTAAGCCATTTAAGAAGATGTCAAGAACATACAACATTGTATTCCTGCTCTTTCCATGAAATGCGTCCAGCTGATTTGAGCATAATGCTGTGAAATAAGAATCTGGTTTACTTTTGTTGTACCATATTTTTCGGACTATAAGCCGCTACTTTTTTCCCCACGTTTTGAACCCCGCGGCTTAAACAACAAAGCGGTTAATTTATGAAATTTTCCTGGGTTTTTCCCACTTTCACAAACTTCAAGCCAAAAAACTGAGCGACATAACATTAGACCAATGAAATTTCCGAACGGAAACAGAAAAACGCACTTCACCTGTGTTCTGAGCTGCTCGGCATCGGGAGAAAAAACTTCCATCGGGTGATTTTTTTTAATGGACGACGATGCCAAAAGATAAACTCCCGAGAGAAATAGTTGTGATTGGAAGGAGAAAGACAGTGAACAATGACTGACTTGGTCGGCTACTGTTTAGATACAAGCCGTTGTAGCACGTTGAGTCTGGGTGAAGGGAGAGCTCACTAACTCCAGTTGCAACAGAAATCATATAAGCACAGACAGGTTTCCAAAACTCGTGCTTTTTTATTTTTCTTGGCCACAGTGTTAAGGGTTAGTCAAAGAAACTTAGAAATGAGCCATAAGGACATAATCCTCGTCTTGAACAGAGGAAAAATACAGTGGCAGGCTATTCCCAAAATACCGCTATGCTCCTAAAGGAAGCGCAACATATTTCACCCGTTATATCGTGTGTAACGTGTCTTTCGTTAAAGCCTGTGTAAAGTACATTAGTGTAGACAGGTGCGGCTTATAGACAGGTGCAGCTTTTTTATGTTAAAAATAAAAATATTTGTAAAATTCAGTGGGTGCGCTTTATAGTCCGGAAATTACGGTAATTAATTGTACTGTAAGTCAGTAAACAATTTTTTGTTTTCGCACAAATTTACTGCTTTAGAGCTTCCAGACCTTGTAATAAAAAAAGGAAACTAAAAGTTTGAAAGTATTTGGCCTTGGATTTACTGTATACATAAGAAGACATACATAAGAAATAACAGAAAAAGGCTACACAAAGGAAGGTTTTTTACTTCGCTTGCCAACTATCAGCATGTATCAGTTATAAAGGAAGCATTTTCTTAGTGATTACTTGCTCAATGTCAAGAATGCACCATGATTTGTTTTTGGTTTGTTCTAAATGCATTTACTTTAGTAAAAACTGGTGGGATCAAGTTGCGACTTCAATCTTTAATTGGCAATGTCTACAGCCACCTGTTAGCTATGGTGTAGCATTTAAAATGTTCTTGGCTGTAATTATATTGAAACTATGAGTTCTAATGTCTGCTGTGCGAGGTCGTATGACAGCTAAACTTTATGCAGAATTGTTGTTAAACTGTGCCCTCTGTCTCGATGATGTCTGATATTACAGAATGGCAATGGACATCATTGATCAATAATTTAATAAAGTTGTGGGTAAATTGTTTTGTTCAAGTCAAACCCTGATTTAAAACATTTTCACGTTTTAGGTTCAAATCACCTATTAATTATTGGTTTGTATTTGATGATGCCCACAAAGCACCATGAAAGGTCAAAGCTCAGACAACTAAAATGATAAGCTAACAGCAGCTGTGAGCAAATTTGACTAAATCTAATTCTTTCTTTAATTAGCAGCTTGTTAGGAAGCTAGGGTCAGCTATGATACAGCATCCCTGGTACAGAGAGGTTTAAGGGCCATGCTCAGGTGCTGGGGCTTGAACCACTGACCTTATGAGCTTTTTGATATGTCATGTTTCTGTAAATATTTTCACATTTCTGTATACTGTTATATATTTGTTGGAAAATCTTTGACTTCTTTAGTGAACTACAGATGGAACTTCACAGGCTTATAAATATTCAGATGCTGCCTTGCAGTAAAAATTTTCAGATAGTGGAAAGTAAAAATCTAGCAGTGTTGTGACTACATTGTACTCTTTTTTTTTTTTCAAATATCACACAAAGTGCTCCAGGTAGCAGTTTTCTTTTCTGTAAACAAAATAATCGCTAATGTGAACTCTATTAACCACTTACTATCCAACTCAACATCTGCCTCCTGCTCGATCAGTCTCGAACGTATCATCAATCATGCTTGACAGCAGCGGTGGTTGCTAATGACTCTGACCTGCATCACTATTCCCATGGAAACCAACCTAGTCTGAACCACGTTGTAATAACAGCTGCCTCTATTCCCATGGTAACCATTATATTACAACCTGCCTCAACCTTGTTGCTCGAACAGCAAAGTAACCTTACTGCTACTAATGACCTGTTTACATCAGTGACTCTGCTCTTCAATATGCTCTGTGCCATGTAATTAATAAGCCTCTTTTCATTTACAGCACTGCAGTGACAATTACCAGAGCTTTAATTTACCATCACATAGTGTAACTACATTACCCAGCATGCATGCCACATACACTCATTTAAAAGCCCAAAAGAGTAAGGGTTCTTATCTGTCAAGTATTCAGTGTTTTCACATGCCAACCATCTGGCTACTGAGCACAGCTGACACACACACACACTCTGAGCACATAAACACAAGTGTGACGGATACACACACACGCGCACACACACGCGCACACACACAAACACACACACACGTGGGATGGCTTTCAAACATGCCATGAAATTAATTGAGGTATAATGAATGAGCATTTTATGTGTGTTCAGATCCCTGAGGTCTGTACAAGGGGCGTAATAATGGGAAAAGGATCTCACGCAGACACACACACAGAGAAACACAGCAAGTCCGCTCTTGGGGCTGGAGTTAATGAATATGAATGTCATTGATTCACATTGGAATGTTGAGGAGGTGAATGCAGCCAGGGACAGTTAGAGATGCGGCATGACTAATAAACAAAGCCTAAAGAAAACAGCGCTGACTGAACCCCGTGCTTCCTCTCACTTGTTGCCCTGGTTTTAGAAGGGAAATTTGGCCGTTCATTTATTTCCACATTTGAACTATGGACCAGTGGATGGCCCCACTCCTCATGCTTATAATGTCACATTTGCTTAATTATGAATTATTTTAATATTGCTAGATAATAAGAATTTGTGCATATAAAGTCATAAACACAAAGTTAAAGCCATAAACATAGAGATATTATTATAAACCCTATACTGATACATTTATAGCATTTTGCAAACACCCTTATCCAGATTGACTTACATTTATCTCATTCTGAGCAGCTTTAGGGTTAAGGACCTTGCTTGGGGGCCCAGGAGTGGCAGCTTGGTGTGGCTGGGAAACTTTACCATTAAGCTACCACCTCCCATACTATATAGAGCATCCAGTGGCTCTCAAAACAGCCTAAATTCTTTTATAAACTGGATTCCACAAATTGTTCAAAACATTCCTTTGAGGTTTAGCTCCATGTCGAAATGACTGAATCACAAAATTTCTTTTTTAGGTGCACTTTCATGCTGCACCTCTCTCTTTCTACCACTTCCAGAACGTATTCTATAGGATTGCCGTGTTCATAAACGGCAATCATTGCCGTGTTCATGAAAATAGTTTGAGATGACTTTTGTAATTAGTAGATGGGAAAATGTGCACATGAACGAATGCACAGTGTCAACAGCAATACTGAATTACAAATAGTTTCTCTAAGCGACAATTGGTAGGTATTATCAGGCCTAAAGTGAAGAAAATATTCTCCACACCATTACATCACCCCTTACCAACCTGGACTGTTGGTACAAGATTCATGCTGGGGACACCAATGGATTCATTCTATTGGCACCACATTCTGACTCTGTGAGCCTCGACAGACCAGGTTATTTTAATCCAATCTTCAGCTGTCCAGTTCTGGTGAGCTTGTAACCACTGCCACCTCAGATTTCATTTCTTGGCAGACAGAAATGGAACCAGACGTGATCTTCTGCTGTTAGCTTATCTGCCTCAGGGTTTAACATGTTGTACAGTACAATATTACAAATGTACCATGGTTGTACACCATTGTGATCATGACTGACATTTACATTTATGGCATTTGGCAGACACTCTAATCCAGAGCTACTTGCACTTGAGCAGTTGACGCTTAAGGGCTGTGCTCAAGGACCAGATATAGTAAAAGTACACACATCCTTTACTCAAGTAGAAGTACAGATACTCATGTTTTAAAAGACTCTGGTAAAAGTTGAAGTAGTGACTACACTTTTTCACTGAAGTTAAAATAAAGAGGTTTGGGCTCTGACATGTACTGAAGTAAAAAGTAGCCATTACTACTACCTGTTTGTGTCACACTGGTACTTGAACCTTATATCATATTAATATATTAATACAAATGAATTAAACATTTTGTTACCTATTGAAGATATCCAGGCTGAACAGCCACCATATAGAACACAAGCAGAAAAAAAGATGATGATCAGGTGATCAGGAATGTCTCTGTTCTCAGTCATGTTTACATCGCTGACTCCCTCCGTCTCATCCACATTAACCCCATACTTCTTGTTGCCTTCTGCCTTGCTGGTTGTTAGCTTCATAGGCTACCCTACGTCTCTGGTGTGTGATAGCAAGGAAATGACACAGCAGTGAAAGATTGAAAAAGCTGCATAATGACAAGAAATAGGTTCATAGGCTCAAAACAGTGTGTAATGAGAAGAGGAAATATTGATATCATGTCACCAAATAGATTAAAACTAAAGGATTAGAGTCATGCAACTCATTAGAGTCTGGTGTGAAAATCTTAAAAGTAGAAAATACAGATATTTGTGTTACAAAATTTAATGAGTGAAAAAAATAAATAGTAAAGTACTTATACCAGAAAAATCCATTAAAGAACAGTAATTAAGTATTTGTAGTTTGTTTCTTCCCACATCTGTTAAGCACTCCCACCACTTCCTGAAGTCTCAATTCCTCTCTGTAATCTGATGTACTGTAGCCTTTATGCCACTTTCAACCAGTCTGGATATTATTCATTGATCTTTCTCATGACAATGTGCTTTAATCCAAGAACTGTTGCTCAATGGATTGTTTTTCTTTGTTGCACCATTTTAAAGTAACTCTATACAGTAAACTCAGTGACTTCAGGGATTGTCACATCTGAAACTATGAAGAAGCTTTTCCCAGGCCACCACACATAAATATAAGCATACACAAAAGCATCTTCAATGTGCACACATTATAATGCACACCAAGCCTTTATGTAAGCCTGAGGTTATACTTTGTGCATAACTGCATGTATCTGTTCACACAGCTGCATACACATCTGAATACCTGCGGTGTATCTGGAGGATTGAAATAATTTTTTTATGTATTATTTGATTATTTATTGTCGTCATAGTTTGTTGCTGAGGTTGTGATAGATTAAAGTATCTGGTCCTTACAGTCCACAAGTGGGCATGTGAAAGGAAGTACATGCACATTTAAAAATCAAAGGCAGGCTAATATATGATTAATGTCAATCCAATATTTTAGCAAATTGTGTGTGTTTTTTTTTGCATGAGAGTGTTTCACTCATGAATGTGTTTGTCTCACCAGTTATCACACTGATATTGTGTAGACAGAGGAAGGATTAACTTATTTATTTTATATCTGCTCTTTTCCTTGTGTGGTGTGCGTTTCAGAATCCACCAGCAGCAGTTTATTAAGCCGTGAGTTTGATCGCTAGGCTCCCGAATTATCTCACAATCTTCCATTTCCTGTTTCATGTCCATTCGTACATTCATATTTTTTATTATATAAAAGTCTCTAAATGACAGTTTTATATTTGTATAGCTTGGTAACTGCAGATTTCTGTTGACGGTTCTTTGTAATGTGTAGTTTGACTCTGTTCAGACAGAGGCATGCCAGACGATGGTCTGTTGTTGCAGAAATGCTAATGCGATGCTTTTATAGTAACACACTGGTCCCTTTTATTTACAAGTTCCTTTGCACTGGCATGTAGTTGTGCTAGAATTGGAATAAGATACAGTAGCCAGTGTTAAGGCTTGGCAGGACACCCTGTGCTGTGGATACTATCTGAAATCGGTTTTGGCAGTGGAATTTCACACTAGTGCACCCCACCTCAGCTGCTGATTGGATAATTAGTAAGAAGACTGAATAGGATCTGAAGGATTTGGCTCGTATTATAGAGTGGAGTGCAGTTTGAAAGCTACTTAATCAGCTCCCAAAACAATCCTCTTAAACCTTTTAAACTCTTTACACTAGCCTTGCCTGCATCATTGAAACCCAAAGCCAGTGGGCCAGAGTCGAATGTATCTAACAAGTGGATTATTTCCAAATGAGTTTAGAGTGTTTAACCAAAGATGTGAAAGGATAAAAGTATTACTTAATAGATGCTTGCAAACACTAGTACTAGACACATTAATCTTCAATTTAATTAATTAATAATCTACAGTTGAGTTGTACAGCTATCCACCTTAACATTAAAACCTTTGACAGGTGACATGAACAACATTAATTTATTTTTGTCTTTACATAGCCATCTGTCAAGGTGTGGGATCTTTTAGGCAAGTTAATATTCTTTTCTCAAACTTATTGTGTAGGAAGCTGGAAAAATGGGTTCATCATTTGTGATGGCTAGACAACTTGGTCAAAACATCTTGTGTGGAATGTTTCTGGTATGCAAAGGTTAGAACTTAACAAAAGTAGTCCAGGTAAAGTAAAGCAGTGAACCAGCAACAAAGAAATGGGTGCACATAGGGAGCAAACTCATCTGGTCCAGTCCCACAGAGGAGCTACTGTAGCACAAATTACTGAGAAGTTAATACTAGCTATGATTACTGTATATGAGGTCTGTAAAGCTGTAGACCAGTCAGAATGCCAAGCTTATTGTTTGTATTGTTAATAACTGAAAAGAATTGTGTGCCTCAGTGTTTGTGGTAAAAATTGGGGGAAGAACCAAATATGGCTGGAAAAGTCAGATGTCCCAAAACTCAATCATATGGTGTTTATTACATTTGATATGTATTTATATTATATTACAAATACACTTGTATCGACTTCTCTGTAATTGAGATATGGAACTTGCGTTGTGCATAGAATAAAATTAAATTCAAATTATAAAAGAGGGAAATACCTGCTCTCCTCAATTCCCACTTCTGCTGCCTTTGAATTATAATTACAGTGTCCTAAAGGCCATCATTTGCGGAGGGTCATTCTAGACAATCTGCATTAATTAAAGTAACCATGAAGGTTATAGAATGAGATACAAAACATAAAATGAAATTGTTTCTTGCACTCCTTGGCCTCAGCATGTAATCAGAGACTTGACAGCACATAAATTAAATGCCATTTTAATTACAGAGAAAGACATCGGGGGCAGGAGTGACCTCGGTGGCAAACATGCTGTTTGGCTCAATTACAGAGAATTTGATACAAGTGTAGGAGAAAAACAATATGATCCTGGTAACATTTCCTATGATTACTATATATTTATAATATATAATAAATACATATCAAATGTGAAAAACTATATGGACAAAAGTATTGGGACACCTGACATTTTTAATCTATATGTGGTTCTTCCTCAAACTTTCATTACAGATTTTGAGGCATACAATTGTTTTGTTTTTTTTGCCTGAACTAGGAGACTCAAACCTGTTCAAGCATGGCAATGCCCCTGTGTACAAGAAGATATGGAAGATATCTTTAGCGGCCTCTAAACTATACTCAATTAAACACCTTTGGGATGAATGGATGAATTCGAATTCTGACTAAACCCAAGGCCTCCTCACTCTAAAACAGTAACTGACTGTACAAATGCCCTTGTGGCTTAATGAGGACAACATTTAGTGAAAAATCTGCTTAGGAGAGAGTAGGTTGATATAACAGCAAATGTGGAATGAGATGTATAAAAAGCACATCTCATGGTCAGGTTTCCACAAACTTTTGTCCATATTTTGTACCTGACTTGAATACATTTGCTGTTATTGATTTCTCAGTGTGACCCAAGTGACGAGCTTGAACATGCTGCAATTTATTTTTGAAGGCAGGATCCATAAGCAGTACACATCAGTTCTACAGATCTCTCACTACCATTGATGTCAGTGTACAGTAGGTCCCCTCACGTACCGCTGTTCTTTCAGCTAACCTTTGTCCAGTGAATTGTTATAGCGATATGACGAGACCTTTAGCACCAGCCTTGTGAAACGCTTTTATTCCGGTATGTGCAGAAGGCAATATTCTTCTGGTGAAAATTATCCAATCAGCAGTTTCCAGCAGAGCGCTTTATGCCTCATTCCTTTCAGGCCTCTCGGGTTTGTCTCTCTTTTATTTTGTGTTTTTTTTCCCCCCTTTCCTCTGCTGTAATTAAACGAACTATTTGTGTCTGATTTCTCTCTTTGACAATCAGGAATAATTGCGGCACGTTAAGACACAGCCTGCTGAGATGGGTAAGCAAATAATACGCAGCAGAAAAGACTGAGCGTGTGTGTTTAAGTGAATGTGCATGCGTTCCCTTCTGTGGGTTAATCCTCTGGCAGATCGTGCATCAAAGTGTGCTTGTTAAAGTGTCAAGTCAAATTTATTTGATTCTGTGTCTGTGTCTGTGTGTGTGTGTGTGTGTGTGTGTGTGTGTGTGTGTGTGTGTGTGTGTGTGTGTGTGTGTGTGTGATCGGAAAGCCTTAAAGCTAAAGCTTATTGCGTATCTTCATAAACGTCTGACATTTGAAAAAGAAAAAGCTTTAATATTATTAATATGCATATGTTACTCCTGACATATTATATCACTGTAATATACAGTATGATTTAGCTATTACAGTTATATAATGATATAATTTAATAATTATGTATGCAGTCAGAAATAATTCGCTCACTTATGGGTCTATGGTGTGTTTGCTGAGGCCATGACTTGCAGTTTGAGCAGTGTGTTTAAGCTGACCTCGCTGTATTACGTGTGTGTAATTAGATCAGCCTCATTGAGTCTTGTCCTGTAAGGAAAAATTAATCAGCAGCAAAATGAACTCTGTAGCACTTGCTGTATACATGGATATCAAGATTAAATATGGTGGAAAGAAAATGAAAGCTATATGACACTCTGTGACCTTTTGGACTGGATTTTGATGGTGTAGAGCAGGGGTCACCAACCTTTTTGAAACTTCTTATGTACCGATTAATGTGAAGGGCTACCAGTTTGATACACACAAGTTCTGAAATAACAAATTTGCTCCACTTACCTTTAATTGTATGTTATTATTAATAATTAATGATATTTATTTATATCTAGTTATCTATATTTTAATATTGTCATTTTCAAATTCACACCAATGAAAGTGTGATTTAAAAAAGAATAGCAAAATTCTGCAAAAAAATGGCGCTATAGTGAGCTATTTTTTAGAAAAGGCCCGGGGGAGACTCATGTGGTTGACCCCTGGTGTAGAGCTTTCTTACTGATTGAAGATAAGAAAATATAATTTGTAATAATCTTGTTTTAAATGGAATACCCCTAAACATTTTTTTCCCCCTCAAACATCATTTTTATTGTGAAATTTGTACAGTAAGATGATATGTTTCTTGATGTATCACACAAAATATATATATTTTTAAAAAAAGTGTTCTAATCTGATAATTGATCAAAGAAGAGAGATTTATATCTGTACCTTCTAGCTGCGAATATCCCTGTGGAGAAAAGAGAGCCTCGGATTCAGCAGCATTCAGCTATGTGGAGCAGATAGATACTTTCTGCAGGGTTTTTTTTGCACAATTAAAAGTAAGTTTTTTTTTACCATGGTGTGGATCTCACAGTGTGCAGTGCTTTTACTATATTCCTATATAAATAGTAAAGAGGGTCAAAGAAAATGTATTATTTGAAGTGGAATATTAAATTGCAGTCTACATAAAATATAATATTTTTTCCCTTCAATTATTTCTAAGAACAAGACATAAGACAACCACATCTTTCCAAAATTCCACTGCATCTTTTTGAATGTGCTATCTGCCCTCTTCTACATACATAAGTAGGTAGGCTAGTGTTGCTGTGATTGACAGGTAAGAGATTAAACATCTTTCAGGTTGAAGAAAGGGTGAATGCTTTAGTTTTACTACCTAGGAGAAGATACTTGGAATAGGATAAGTCTTACACTACTGCAGACATGATTTAAGAAAGCATTTTTGTTGTTACGAAGCAGATGTACTGTGAGGAAAATAAGTATTTGAACACCCTGCTATTTTGCAAGTTCTCCCACTTAAAAATCATGGAGGGGTCTGAAATTGTCATCGTAGGTGCATGTCCACTGTGAGAGACATAATCTAAAAAGAAAATCCAGAAATCACAATATAGGATTTTTTTAAACTATTTATTTGTATGATACAGCTGCAAATAAGTATTTGAACACCTGTCTATCAGCTAGAATTCTGACCCTCAAAGACCTGTTAGTCTGCCTTTAAAATGTCCACCTCCACTACATTTATTATCCTAAATTAGATGCACCTGTTTGAGGTCGTTGCATAAAGACACCTGTCCACCCCATACAATCAGTAAGAATCCAACTACTAACATGGCCAAGACCAAAGAGCTGTCCAAAGACACTAGAGACAAAATTGTACACCTCCACAAGGCTGGAAAGGGCTATGGGGAAATTGCCAAGCAGCTTGGTGAAAAAAGGTCCACTGTTGGAGCAATCATTAGAAAATGGAAGAAGCTAAACATGACTGTCAATCTCCCTCGGACTGGGGCTCTATGCAAGATCTCACCTCGTGGGGTCTCAATGATCCTAAGGAAGGTGAGAAATCAGCCCAGAACTACACGGGAGGAGCTGGTCAATGACCTGAAAAGAGCTGGGACCACCGTTTCCAAAGTTACTGTTGGTAATACACTAAGACGTCATGGTTTGAAATCATGCATGGGACGGAACCTGACTGATCTAGAGAAGATCTGTGTGAAGGAGTGGGCCAAAATTCCTCCTGCAGTGTGTGCAAACCTGGTGAAAAACTACAAGAAACGTTTGACCTCTGTAATTGCAAACAAAGGCTACTGTACCAAATATTAACATTGACTTTCTCAGGTGTTCAAATACTTATTTGCAGCTGTATCATACAAATAAATAGTTAAAAATCATACATTGTGATTTCTGGATTTTTTTTTTAGATTATGTCTCTCACAGTGGACATGCACCTACGATGACAATTTCAGACCCCTCCATGATTTTTAAGTGGGAGAACTTACAAAATAGCAGGGTGTTCAAATACTTATTTTCCTCACTGTAAAGGGAAGTACATTTCCAATAAGAAATGGCCCCCTAATTTTGGCCCCCTTTGCCTGGCCCCCTAATTTTGTTGGTGTGTTGGTAGATTTAGCTTATTTCTAAAAAGCAATAAAGGACATTGACATTATAGAAATGTATTTAATTTTGAATACAGGGCATACCTTTGTTTTTAAGCCTTTGATGTTATAGGCTTAACCCAGTTTCATTAATTAATTCATACAAATCATCAATAACAAAACCCAGAAAGGCATTGAAATCATCTGTTACTAATTTTTTCAGTGTTTATTCAGTGCAGGTATGTTGTATTCATCTTTCTTTGTCACGAGTCGCATGCAGTTCATATATGTTCCCCTGTGCTCCCTATAAAGAGCACTATTCACTTGTGGGAGTCGGTGTGTCAGAATAAAGAGCAGCTCGGGGCATTGTCTTATTTTTCAATGCGTATACAGTATTGTTTGTGTCTGTGTTTTGAGTGGCCATTTCCTGTGTGTAAGCCTTTCGTTCACCCTGTCAGTATCACGTCGAACATGCCATTTATTTTGTCCACTTTGACAGCTTGAAGTCTCCATAGTAACCATTGGTGTCTCTTCTCTGTGCTGTCCAAACAGCAGTATATATTGCAAACAACCTTAAACCACATTTGCATCGCGTGTCTGAAGCGTTAACGTGCATGTTTATGCTATTCTGTGCAAATAACAGTGTCTGGTGTCTGTGTTCGTGATGAGGCATCCGGGCATCTTCATTGCAGCCCAATAAAAGTTAAATGTCATCAGTGAGTCACTCATACCGTCCAGGTCAGTTTATCATTTGCTCATTCCTATTTGTCATTTCCTTTCACGAGCAAAACAACAGATGGAAACAAGTTCTTGAAGCTGTTATTGTAGAATGTTCTTTATGATGGTCCTCATTATGGAGCTGTTCTCTGTTCATTTTCTAAAGCAGGTGAATCAGCCTGTGTTCTGACTTAAATTTACATTTATGGCAGATGCCCTCGTCCAGAGCGACGTACAACCGAGCAGTTAAGGGTTAAGGGATCAAAAGCCCAGCAATAGCATTTTGGTGGTATTTGAACTTGCGACCTTCTGATCCAGGATTTGTGAAAAAAATAGTTGGTAATTGTTCTAACTAGAACATGAACCATTAAAAAATAAAACGAGTGTTCAAAATATATAAGGAGATAATATAAGATTTGACATAGACCAGATTTGCTGTAATTATGTCCAAAGCCTATGAGTCTTCTTTGATACCTTCTGCAAACTTCTAGAAATGCCTTCATGTGGGTTGTTTTATCATGCAGTAATATATTTGAAATTATATTTTCAAGACATTTGTACTTCTCTTGTTGTTTGCACTGTATGTAGTATTGTGTAGCTTTATGTAGTCTTGGTTACTTCTGTATAGTCTCTTGTGTGCTGTTTTGTGTAGCATCCTGGACTGAATATTGTTTTTTTTCACTGTGTATGTTTGAACTGACAATGTGGGTAGACTGATGTGGATGATACTGCTATTTATGAAATAACAGACTGGACGCAAATGCGGACATTAATTTAACATGCAAATGAAAACAAATATGGATGCCAAAAAACAAGACACATGATACTTAACACATGAAGCAAAACACAAAATAACAATAAGCTTGAACATCCAGGACCTGATTATGGGCAAGACAGACAACATAGAAAGCCAAACAACACACAAAAATTGCTTTGAATGGTGCATTGAAATACAAGTGCTACTTATCTGTGAAATGTGAAAGAGGTGGAAAAACACAAGACGTAGTTCATGAAGTACATTGGCTTGTGGGAAATGCAGTCTGTGATAATACTGACAGCTGTACACTTAAAATGCTTTACAGCTGGGCACTGATGTTGTACTGGCATAAGCACATCCTGTTTTTAACAGCATCTTGAGTGGACTTATCTCCTCTTATCTTTTTTTAACCAGATTTTAAGACTCTGAATGCAGTTGAGGGAAGTGTCTTTTTAGTAAACATAATTATTACAACATGCCTCAGTTTGATGTGAAGGGTTCTCCCAGGCTAACATACATTTACTTATTTATAAGTAAAAACTGAGCCTTATTCATTTCTGAAGTAAAACATAGAAACGGCCAGACAGATCCAGACATACTGAATGTATCATATTCTTATATTCATCCAGATAAATGTTTCTATTATTTAACTAGTTTGACTGAGCTGCATGATATTGTACCTGTAGATTAATTTAACTTTATGGAAATTGGTGTTAATAAGTTTGACTCATATCTATTTTTTTTTTTTTTTTTTTTGCTGATCCACTATACAGACAAAATTTTGTAGAACCAGTCCATAAGTTTTGTATGTGCTTTTTATATGTCTTATTCCACATTTAGTCCTAATTTTCTGTTATAACAATATAACAGATGTGGAAGATGTTTCACTAGATTTTGAAGTATGCTGGTGGAGATTTGCACTCACTCACCCACAAGGGTGTTGGTAATGTCGGGTACTGATTCAATCCATCCCAAAGGTTGCTCAATAGGGCTGAGATAAAAGCTCTATAGCTGGCCACTCAAGATCTTCAAACCATGTCAATTATATCTTCATGGAGCTGGCTTTGTACACAGGAGCATTGTCATGATGGAAGAGGATTGGGTCTTCTTGTTTAAATGAAGGAAAAACTTCCATATAGTAATGCAACTAATGTCATATAGTGTATCCTTATAGTATCATTGTGTTTTTGTAACATTAGGCCTCCACTCACCAATGAGACATTTTGCCTAAAATATTAAAGTGGGATGAAAAATATTCTGGATATATAATAAATTTGTTGTGAAGATGGACAGGTTGTATTTAACATGGTTTCATCTACTCTTTTAGTTTCGAAGTTTTTACAGTATTTTCCAGTTTTGAAGGTATTAGCTAGCTTTTTTGTTTTGTTTGTTTTTAATTTCTTTTATTTTCACTGTATAGGTCTGCTGTTTTAAATGACTCTCGATTTGCTAACCTATTTTGATAATGATCTGTATAAATTCTTTAAAATAATGTTGGTGGAAATAAAGACGCAAAATCCTAAGATTTAACTACCTCTCGTTCATTTTACGAACAGAGATGCCGTGACAGCTTAATTCTTTAGAAAACAGATTTGTCATAGGCATAAGTGACACCTAGAGCTCAGTATCATTAAGCAGAGCTTGGTAGCCACCTGCAATCTGCTTTGATTCTGAAATCAATGTCACTCATCAGTCAAGCCATCGATCAGCCACTCAGCCAGCTGTCCTGCTCCGTAGCTGCCTGCCTGAACGTGCGACGCTAGCCCTGTCATTATTAATCATTTTACAGTGAAATGGCTTTTTGATTTACAGACAAATTATGTGGGCTACTGTTATCCCTTTCATGGATTCAGGTGCTTGTAGTGTTGTGTTATATGTGTATGAGATGGGTTTGTTTCTTGGCAGGCTAATCAGATAGCTGTAATTGTGTTTACCCAGCTAAGGGAACATGCGCGCAGTAATTGGTGCCTTGATTAGAGCAGCAGCACTACGACGATCCTTCATTAAGCTCATGGTATTCACAACAGCAGCACTTGCAAGGGGAGGACTAAAAACGAAAGCACAAGGTGGACATCCTGTGATATGTTAACTGCGGAGACAGAGATGGTTGCAGATTAAGAGAATGTGCCTCGGTTGGAGTAAAACAGGACAAACTTAGCTACAAATTTGTCAGGTTGACAGAAATCTTTCTAACACTGATTTATACTTTATAGACAAGTATTGAGATATCTGACTTTTCAAGCCATATGTGGTTCTGCCCCAAACTGTTTCCACAAAGCTTTGTTAAATTCATTCAGACTTACTTGAAACAGAACTTTATTTTATATACTGTGTATCTTAAAAAAAATCTAGATACAGACGTATTTTTGTTTAGCACTTTTAACAATGGAATAAAAAATGCAGCTTTACAGAGATAATGAGGTGAAGTTGGAATGTATAAGTTTAATGCCTGTAAGTTTGTTTCTTATATGTTTATCCCAAAGACATTCTATAACAGTGTGCATTTAAAGTTGGAGGCACACAATTGTATAGGATGTCTTTGGATGCAGTAACATTCAATTTTCCTTCACTTAAACTAGGAGACCCAAACCTGTTCCAGCCTGGCAATGCAAAAAGTGATCAATGGAAATGGAAGTTGCACAAGTGGCCTGCAATAGATCTTTGGTCTCAAATCTATCGAACATCTTTGGCATGAATTGGAACGCTGACTGCACCCCAGGCTTCTTCACCTCACCTACATCAGTACCTGATATACTAACACCCTTGTGTCTGAATGAGCACAAATCTCTACAAGTACACTCCCAAATCTAGTGAAACATCTTCCTAGAAAATTGGAAGTTATTATGGGAACTACATGTGGAATGGGATGTCCAAAAACTGTATATAAATCTAATGCTTAAATGTCCACAAACATTTGTCCATACAGTGTATTGCAGGTCACAACTCATTTGCATATATTAACAGCCATAGAATTTGTTTTATTATACATTTTGTTTGTCTTAAATAATTCCATTACTTGGTTTTTGCCATTAATGGAGCCAGGATTGACTGAAAAGGGACAAATCCCCAATATTTGTTTTATTCTTGTTAATTTTCTGATCAATGATTTGTTGCCCAATTTTCTCCCCAGTAGGGTACTGTATATTTTTTTTCCAAAATTAACACCATTTTTATTATTTTGCTGAAAGTCTTTGCAGAAACAGAAAATAAAAAAATTGCTATAAAAAAAAAAGAAACAGAAATCTAGAAATGATGCTACTCTCGCCCAAAATAGGTCTTACAGGGTGCCTACAGGCAAATGGCAATCATTGTGGGATTGGGTTAACAAGTTTCTCTGTAGTAAAAAAAAGGACAGAGATCCTACTGAATTATAATTATTTGGTTAAAAAAATCAGCAAATCGCTAAATCGTTTACATTCTAAATAATTAATCCTTTTGATTAATATAATAAATTGTATATATTCTGTCTAAAACACTTTCTCTCTTTTAGTCTTTTCTTGGGGTACTGCGATTTCTGGCAAATAGAGAAAACAGATATTTTCTAGGGCATCTAGCACAAGTGTACAAGCAAGAATGTGTGTGTGTGTGTGTGTGTGTGTGTGTGTGTGTGTGTGTGTGTGTGTGTGTGTGTGTGTGTTTCTCTATGTTCTTGGGGACAAAATGAATTCCTGACCTCTGCGACCTTGGCTCATTCCCATGAGGAGCACTGCTTCTCTATGAACATTTTACATATTTTTATTTTAAAACACTAGATGTGTGCGTGTACATATGCCTGTGTAACAGAGAGAAACTTTGGCAGTAGAGCCAGCAAGCCTAATTAATTGTGAAGGTGGAAGAGAAAGGAGTGAATCGCCAATTCATTCATCATCTGCCAGTCAGCATGTTGAGGGTGCAGGCTGTGTGTGTATGTGTGTGTAAGAGAGAGAGAGAGAGAGAGGGTGGTTTGGTGGCTGGCTTTGCATTGCACTGCTAACGACTGATTGATGGGCTTTGGATGACAAACTCCTGTGGTTTGTAGAATAGAAAAATGACAGAGAGGCAAAGAAACAGTTACTTGTAATAACCTCTCTCTCTCTCTCTCTCTCTCTTTCTCTCTCTCTCTCTCACCACTGTGGGTTGGTTCAGGTCCAAGGAAACAGGACAGCTATCTTATTAATTCTGCCCACCACAGGGCAGGTCAGTGTTGTGTAAACACAATAAAGCCATAACATTAAATATTAGAAGGCTAAAAAGCTGCCTACCGAAGCCTCCGCTCAGTATGCTTTTCAAAAGACATGCAAATATTTTGGGGGTCGGGAGAGTGATTGAATAGCTTTGAATTCTGACAATGCCTTAGCCATCTGTGCTTAGGCACCTAGGTGAGGGAAGGCATGCTCTGTGCCCTGTGAATCACAGAGACACTAACCAGTCGTAGGGGTTTGTGAGCCTGGTTATGTGAAGATGGCCAATAACGAGTGTGCTACCTTGAAAACGTGTTACACTGCTCTGTGATGCAGCATGAGCAGCCGTTTGAAAAAATTTAGCTGGCTGGGTTTAAGTGTCTGTGAGGAAACATATGATAGTCCTCACCTTCACTATCTGTCATGAGAGAGAGGAGCTGGCTGGTGGGTGAATATTGGTAGATGTTCAAATTTGGAAGAAAATGTGGGAAGAAAGATGATGAACATTCGGCAAGGAGCTGTAGCACATGCTAAAAGAGGGAATTTCAATGAATATATTTTTAGAAATTTAAAAATCAAGTTGTGTTTGCAAATGAAGCAGCACTATATGGGAAAATTATCTTTTTCTTTATATCTTCACTAGTAGGTTAGTAATTATATAACCTGAAAATACACTATTTGGATAAAGGTTTGTGGAGACCTGACCATGGGATTCATATATGTGCTTTTTGAACATCAAATTCTACATTTAGTCCCTGTTTGCTGGTATAATAAACTCTAGTAAACTCGTTAGTAAAGTGAGGTACTGATGTAGGGTGATGAGACCTGTGGTGCAGTCAGCATTCTAATTAATTCCATAAGGTTGAGGTCAGAGTTATATGGCAGGCCACTGAAGATCTTCCACTTC
>JBCEWE010000159.1:2925000-2935000 GCA_039877035.1 Silurus lanzhouensis | reverse complement strand
AAAAAAGGTGATGTATGATTATTAGGGCTGCAACTAACGATTATTTTGATAATCAATTAATCAGACGTTCCCCTCAAATGAATTGATTAATTGGAGAAAAAAAAAATTCTAATAAGATATTTTGCTTATTTTAACTATATAAAACTCTTTTCATGGTATTTATGTATAAAAAATGCAAAAGCCACATATTGCGTTTAACTTTAAGCTTTAATTTTGACATTTCAAAGCTTATAGTAGCTGCTGGTTGATGAGGGCATGGAGGATTTCTCCTTGAACAAATTCACTCATGCCAGGTTGTTTCTTTGTGTAAAAAAAACAAACAAAACAAAAAAAGCATTTGAGTATGCAAGGTGAAGTAATTTATGTAAATCAATATTTGTATTGTTTTTAATGATAATTGCAGATGGCAATTTGACAACCGTGCTTTGAAAATCAATAAAATATATTACAACATTATTTTGGCAATTTCTGTTTAAAGAAATACACAAAATATTTTCTTTAGAATCTAGAATATAAAATGAATTTAATTTAGTAAAATAATAATCAAATTATATATGCATACATTTAAATAAAGAACCATTGAAAACAAGCATTTGAACATAAAGCTGCAGTAAATCACGTTTGAAAACAGATAAGTTACTGTTGTAGTAGATGAATGCTATAAAAAACAGAATAGAATAAAATGCATCAAACTAACAGACTTGATTAAAAAAAGGAAAAGATATGCACTGGTGTACAAATGCATAAGCATTTGCTGAAAACCACAACAGTGGCAACAAATGTAGTCGTTTACTGCTGCTGTTATTTGCTGCTTCTAGATTTAGTGTTTGATTCACACCGTTTTAATTAAATCCATCACTATGTCATGAGCGAACTGATTGCGCTACCTGATGCTTGCAAGTCACGACAGAACAGATCCAGTGCGACTGTGCTGAAGTTACAAACAAACAGTTTACACAATAACACTTCATTAAACTGTACCATTTACACATGATGAGGATTCTACAGTTTTTATTTACCGTGCTGATGTTTCGCCTTCATCCGTGACACCAGTGTCTTTTCTTTTCATGTGCTCGTGCATCACTGTGGTATTTCCATAACACAAAAGCTCCGCTTTGCATAACTTGCAGGTTACTAAGTTTTCTCAGTTGTATTTAATATAAAATGCTCCCATGTTTGTAATAACTTGGGGACACACTTGTTCCTGCTGCCAGTTGTCCCTGTACTTTTCCGCTATTTTGCGAACCCGTAACTTGCACAACTAATAGATAACGGCATTCATTAACGAATTTCATTATCAATTATTAGCGATTTTATTGATTAGTTGCAGTACTAATGATGACGTATGTGGGCGGTATAGCTGTGGCTGCAGTGCAAGAAGACTTCTTATTGTGTTCATTCGGTTTCTTGCAATAATGTATTTCATTCTCACTTTATTGGATACCTGTCTGTAAGGCAGCTCTCTTTTATATCACATTTATCTATGATATTGATGTTTTATAGGCATTGCATCATAATGATGGTAGTTTGATTCATATTTGTGTATTGATTCATTTGCCACACCACTGAAGGCCTAGGTGTAAAATGCACTGTGAAACACAGGACAAGAGCTCTGGCTATGGAACATAAAGACAAACAGAACAACCATGGAATCAACATAAACCCAGCATCGATAGTAAACATTGATGCTAGACAAATGTGACTTAAATCTTGGTTCTTATTAAGAATAACTGTGGTTCAGGATTTCACGGTCATGTGATTTAGTGCTTGAGGTGTGCGGTGGCTAATGGGTCTGTATTCCCACATTTTGGTTTTGGTTGTAACCTGATAGATGAACATCAGATGTTACTATAAAAAAATGAAAAATAAAGACGTGAGATACAAAAAGATTTTTTTTTAATGAAATTCACCGCTGTATTTTAAAAATACATTATGAATACAATATAGGTTTTCTATATTGTTATGCACTCATAGAAAAAGATACAATGCTATTTGTTTTGAATTTCTTGCTAGGTCAGCAGTAAAAAAATATATTTTAGCAGAAAAAAAGATTAGCATTTTATTGACATTATAACCGTATTATTACTTTATATTATATATTATACTTCCAGTATAATAAATCTATTAGCATTGTTTTGATTAACCCAAGGGCGCATGTGTGACGTGACTGATGATGCACATTCCTTCAAATGTTACCAAGAAACCCTGAATTGTTGACCACAAAATGCATTGAAGTACTGTATGTGAAAATTGTGAATTAAACGTTATTCAAAATTATGTATAATAAAAAGAATAAGCCTCACGGTTTAAGGTATATATTGTACACTGAATATAGAATAGACCAAAGAAATGTGTAAGCATGTGAAAGGAAAAACAGACTTGTATAGAAAAAATGATCTGTCAGGGATCCAGGAGTGATCTGTTATGACAGGAATGTATGCAGAACAGATTCTGAGAACAGAATCATTACTGTCATCAAGACCCCCAAAGTTCTAGCACTTAAGCAATTTGCAAAACCAGTTGATGCTCAACAATTTTGTCAAAACAAATTCTTTGACATCTTGAGATGTGCTGCACTGGCACTCCTGTCATAAAGCTAACAGCAGTAGACGCTGTGGTAAAAGGTTTGTGATCTGATATTTTCGGCTGTCGCAGACTGTCATTTTGTTTTGCCTGGTGGTCTGAGAGTTCCTCCAGAATGGGATGTCAGATTATTTAAAACGTAAACCTCTTGAAAATATTATACCTTGGCATCTGTGTGTTTGCCTTATCCTTAACTTTTTATTTGCCTCAAGTGTCTGAGCTCAGTATTTCTCCAGCCATGTGTCAGCGGTTATGTATTTTTTTTTTACCGCTGTGACCCGCAGGCATACCACCACATGGCTAGCTGAGGATGACTTAGCATTTTGCCTTAATGAAAATAAATAGAATGTCATTATTATGGTAATCTTGTAGCTGAGCATGACTTGCATGCTCCAAAGGTTAGATACACAAGCTTGTGAGTTACTAAGGTTACTTGTGAGTCACTAGGCTTACTTGCCTGAGGAACTCTAACATCACTGTCAATTTCCAGATCAGACATAGACATAGCTTGAAATTCTTTCTCTGGCCCAGGCACTAAAAATGCTGATTGCTAGTTCAGCATTCTTTTGAGCTGTCTGTCTTTCATCCTTGTCTGTGCCATGGCAAGACTTATAATGGGCTGCTCATTAGCAAGATCATTACCAAGCCAAGGGAAAAAAATTTTTGCAAATGCAGCGATACATTTCACCTCAATATTCCAAAGCTATGAAACGGAGAATGGCATCGATTTGGACTTATCAGGTAACTTTTGAGCCTCTGTGTTGTCAATAACTGCTGCGAGTTCTTATTTAGAAGGCAAACTCCATGTTACATAAAGTGTGTTTAGGTTTAAAGCCCACTGACTGGCACACAGGCCTATGTGTAGCAAATAAAGGTCAGTCTATGAATGCTAGACATACCTGTAAGCCTGAATAACCTGCCATTGATTTCTACCACATGCTGTATGAATGGCTGTCCAGAGAGCTTTTCTTTTAGCTTGCAGTGAGTAGCAGCTGTCAAGAGAACTCAGGCTTATGGAACTCGGTAATGTATTTCAAAGCCAGATGGCTGATAGCCAGGACTTTAAAGAAGCTGTTTTTATTTTAAAGCAACAACTGATTAGGTTCTCGAAATACAGAAATGAGCCAGTCTTTTGTGTACTGTAGTCATTTTTTATTCATTGGCTTTGTATTAGCACCAAATGGAGAGGTCATGTGATCAAAGTGATGGTGGGCAAAAAAAGAAAGCCAGAACGTGATAGCATGCAAATTGAAGTAAAGTCACAGCCTTCTATCTGAATGAGCAAAAAGTCTCCGAAATCTAGTGGAACATCTTCCCAGAAGAGTGGAGGTCATTATAACAGTAAATGAAAAAAACACATTTGAATTGACCATAAAGTGCATGATTAATACGTACTTCAAGGGCATTCAAGATATACTGTAATGTGTATTGTAATGAATACACAATACAATTTCTTATTTCACCCATAATGCACTTCGTAGCACCGGTAGCAGTTATTTCTTGCTTCTTGTCTCACTTGAGAGAGTGATGCAGCAGCTTTATGATTTATGCCGCTCTTATATCCTTATCTGTAAACACATAAAGTTCTAAAGCTTCTGCTTTCTTGTTAAAACCATCATGCTAGTCATCTCATAGATGATTAACTAACTGAGCTGCACAACTGGCTACATTGCATTCTGTTTCTTGAAACTCAAAGTTCAGAATGACTTATCACTTATGTTTGAGGTCACTATATTAGTGATCAGTGTGCTAATACTGTGTATTTTCTGCCATACAACAACGAACAACCAATTAAAGTATTTTAACATAACATAACTGTTTAAGGATCGCAGAAGTCGGTATTGTTTTTGCAATTCAAAAGAACAGAGTACAGGTGAGTCTGAAATAC
Organism: Silurus lanzhouensis; assembly: GCA_039877035.1. Lineage (NCBI taxonomy): Eukaryota > Metazoa > Chordata > Actinopteri > Siluriformes > Siluridae > Silurus > Silurus lanzhouensis. The sequence continues at coordinate 2,930,529 of JBCEWE010000159.1, read as the reverse complement.
ACTTGCTGAGTCACAACCTGCACACTGCATGGAGGTCAATATGTAAGGTATTCAGGAATTATGATTTCTTTGTTCTTTGTGCAGGTCCCTGTCCACAACCTGGCATTGTCTAAGCCACAAAGTGTCAGGATTCTGTTTTTACTGAATCAGTCCAGGGTGACAAAAATGCTACTTATGCAAATGAAACAACTGTTATAAAGCTATAAAAGTTTAACACATACCTCCTGAGGTTGCAGCTTTTTAAGAGCCAAATATACCCAGGAGGGCATGAATCAAACAAGTCTTAAAATGCACATAAATGCTTACACACACACACACACACACACACACACACACACACACACACACACACACACACACTCTGCACTGCTCTGTATTAGTTCCTTCTCAATTGATTTGAGTTGTAAAAACATCCCTACAGGCCAGAAGCTACTGTCTTGGTAATGAAAATTGTTTATGTTCCCTTTGGCCCATTTCTCTCCCTCTCTCTCCCTCTCTCCCTCTGTCTCTCTCTCTCTCTCTCTCTCAGATAGTTTCTCACCCAGATAATCACTAGATCCCAACAAGTTTAGTAGACTAAGTCCTCTGTTTCTGTTTCATTTTCTGAAATACTAAAACCAACCCAACAATCAACATCCATGTTGGGATCGAATTCACAGAAATTGTTTTTAACTCATTCTGATGTTTAATGTGAATGAAAACTGTGAAGTGTTTTTATTAAAAAAAAATTATATATATTATATTTAAATATATTTTAATAATTGATATTACCAATATAGTGTGTGAGCATACATACTATAATGTATGTACACCTATCGCTTTAATAGAATCACCTGCACATCTTTACACACACAAAGCATACATTGGAACTGCAATCTTCTCTGTGTTTGAGTAGTCCGAAAACTTATATAGTTGTTGCACAAATAGGACTTCTTCCAAACGTCTGTACAGCCCGAACAATAGTGTGTCGAATGAAGAGAAAGAGGTAGGGAAAGAGGTAGAGAAAGACAGAACGAGAGGCACCTGGTTAAGTCCTTAAATGAGAACAGAGATGCCTTTTCTTGTTCTGCGATGCACATGGTTGAGTATTCATAGAAGCCCTGCAAACCATCGATCAACTCTGTACCAGAGACATGGCCTCTTTGACAGCATGCTATTAAAGCGAGCTAGCATAGCGTAGCACATGCCAGAGCCGCCGAGACGAACCTGCTATTAGTGAAACAAAAACACGCTGCAGGTACATCCACAGCGGCTTCTGTAATCATCACCAGAAACTCGTTTGGCTACACGCACGAGCAGCACGAGCCAAAAATAATGAAGCACTATCCTGTTGTGTTTTCACCACTGATAATTTTGTTTTAGATGGCTTTCTTGGAGAACAAGGTGGGAAATAATTAAATAAAAACAGCCTTTCGGGTACATGCTGGTGGTGCTTTGAGTGTCCTTAGAGCAAATACGTGCGCTTCCTGCACAACGTGCGCACAGAGAGGCCGGGCTCGCTTATTAAAAACACAATCTAACAATGTTTTGCAGATGCACACAGTGTGAGCCAAAATGAATAGCTGATACGTCATGCAAGATTGAGCTCCTGATCATTATTGTTTTGTTTGTACGTTACGCTTAGATATGTACAAGTGGGTGTGGGTGTGTGTGTGTATGTGTGGTTTGAAGCTGGTTTTCAATATGTGGAATCGAACTGTGGTTTCGAAAAAGGAAAAAATGTGAAGAACACTGCAGACTTGTTTAACAAAACATTCAAAATCTGCATAGGATTGGTTTCACTTCAGCTGGAGTGATACTTGCCTTTAACTACATGTGGTACAATATCCACATGAACAGCATGGGGAAGGCAACAGTGCTTTTTCATTGCATCTGAGAGGATATACCATATACATTTCTGATTCTGGTGTTTTTGTCATTTTTTTGAGATATTCATGCTCCTGTCCTTTTAAACTCCTGCCATTCTTTACTGAGTCTTTATTGAGTGTGTAGAAAGCATAGATTTGAAGTAAAGGGAAAGTTGACAGCAGTGATGCTGTAAAAATCAACTATTTCTAGTTCTACATCTAGCATAATTCTAGCATTATTATTATTATTATTATTATTATTATTATTATTATTATTATAAGTTTAGTTGTATGAGGTTTTATCTTTCATTCATTTACCAACCAAGTTGAAAATGCAGTAATGTACACTGAATGCAGCAGTCATGACCAATCAGCATCTGTAGTGTATTTACAAAAAAGTCTAGAAGAAATGCTTTACAGATTCATGCTTCAAAAGTCTGTTTAGCACTCTATTGTAATCGAGCTTTCATAAGTATTCAATACAGCAGAAAGCTTGTATCGTAGCTAACTATTCTAGCAAATAGATGTAGCTCTGTACACAAAGCTGTAGAGAGTTGGGAATGACATTTGTGACAAAATGGTTCCAGTAAACCTCTGCTAGCACAAGTCCATCATTTTGCCTACTGTAAGAGCAGGGCTAGGGTCGATTAAAAAAAATAAAAACTGTAAAAGATTAATAAGCTTCTATGAACCTTGGTTCCAGTGGGATTTGGTGTAGAAAAAAAAAAAGAGAAATATAACAGGATGTATCGTAATGGAGTTTTGGCACTGAATTAATGCAAACAATGGCCAGTAGGCTACAGCAAATAAATAAAAATGTAAATGTAAACAGAGATATTAAGATTGATCACTTGTCAAATAATTGTTTTGGTACTAAAAGTAATATTAAACATTGTACTATTATACTACATTTCTTTAAAGCAGGAAAAAAACCATTACACGTTTATTTGAAATGTTTATTTAATCCACACTATTTCATTAGATCATACTAGATCGTTATAATAATCTGATACCAGAAAGCAGTCTCACATTCTGTCCTGTGCTTCTATTTGAATGCGTTTGCAAAATCTATATGGCGTTGATTCTTACTTGATGAATTGCCTCCTTTTGCAGATACAACAGACAATTGAATGAAGTGCCTGCTTTTGTTCAAGCATATTGTACATCTTTTCACGGTGTGTGTAATGTTTTTCCCTCAGGCCTTGTTGGTTGTTATTAAAATCTGCCCCCTCTTTCCAAATGGCATCATAGTTTTCTTCCCTCTTACAATACCCTCCAATTACTCTGCATATCGGAGACCTTTTCCTGACTCACAATACAATGAAAGGAATGTGAAATTGAATGGCACAGATTTATTGCTTTATTGATACTGAGTTATTGCGCTCTTCCCTCACAGTGTTTACCTGATTGTGTTGTTGCAATGAAGCTGCTTTTTTTTTTTTCACAGATGATTTTCACTTAGCGCTGACTTATAGGCACACTGGAAGCAAGCAGCAGCCATTTAGTTCCTTGGTGTTACATGGTACTCAACACAAAATTTGATCTTTTCTGGTTAAATATGTCTTTGTAAAGATTTTGTTTTAAATTATATAAATATATTAGGCTTTTGTAATACAGCTAATGAATTTTTTAATTTGATGGTTTGGATTCATTTTGTGTAGCAGCACAACTGTGACCGTAGTTCCAGAAGTTTACATGTTTATATAAGACACAGTAGCACAAATTATTCATTACCCATCAGCTCCAGCATGTCACATGTCCCGAGCATGCTTACCTTTGTCTCGTTTCACCTTGAATAGCAACATTTTACAGAGTATAGTTCTGTATAGTTCTGTTCGGTTGTCTGCTTGTCAAGCTTTTGTTGTAATGGTTTTGTGTTCTTGTGTGTGCCACTGTATGACCTTTAGCCTTTGCTTAATAGCAACAGTTTTTACAGCTTTCTCTTTTTTTACTAGCACCCTATACAATATCCTGCACTTGCAAAACACTGCTGCCTTCCATACATGGCATTCTATAATGTGATGAAATAATGAGGTTTATATTAATATATATAGGCAGCTTGTATATTTATGTGCTCGTCCCAATATGTTATAACAGGCAGAAGCTCCAATCTTCTAATCTAAATCTAATTAAAGAAGAAATCTTTTTTGTGATTTTTGATATTTTACACAAAAAACCGCCCCGCAAAAAACTGTTAATGTCATGAAGTCTTACACTAGTAGACATTTTTAAATGTTTATGGGATGGTGCCTGTGCTTTGTAACTGTGTGAAGTTTTTTGCTATGGTTAATTGTTTAGGACAAAAGTGAAGCTGAATTTATCCATTGGATAATTTTTCTCTTTTAAATTTTGACAGTTTTTATATATTCTTAATATTCATAAGATCAGTATGAATTATTCTGCTATAACAGCAAAACCCCCATTGTGTTTTGCTCTGTAGATATGCCATAGCTCTGTGTAATTCTGGATTCTGATTGGCCAGAACATGTTGATTCGTTTGCAATATTAATGCATTCGTAATGACAGCATTCCATTTACATAGTTTCATTTACATAGGAACAACTTATGCATGGCGGGCATTGCACATATATAGATTAAAATATGTCAAGTCAAGTCAAGTTTATTTCTATAGCGCTTTTCACAACAGACATTGTTTTAAAGCAACTTTACAGAAATCAACAGTCAAGGTGAATGGTGTGTATTTATACCTGATGAGCAGCCGTGGCGACTGTGGCAAGGAAAAACTCCCTTAGATGTTATGAGGAAGAAACCTTGAGAGGAACCAGACTAAATCTTTCAACAATACAGAACACTGGAGAGCGAGAACTACATAAGTACTGGAGTATAAGGTTATAAGTAATGTTCTTTCTACAGTCTTATACAGTCTATATGGTTATATAACTAGGAGCTACTGAGCAACTCATAAAATAGCTCAACATTTGTGATCACAGATCCAACACCAACTCCAGGAGGTCCAATGTCAAAACTTCACACATGTAGTGGGATCCAATTGGCACTGGTACGTCTCTGGATGGTACGGGATGTTTGCGAGTTCGGCATCTACTTCTTCAAAGGTCCATAATCTTCATGAGGTGGGATGTGACTAGAGCTGGCCAAACCTCAGGATGCCTCAAGGATGGGGAGAGAAAGAGAAGCAGTGGAGAAAAAATAGCGTAGCTGCTGTTCATGATATTAACAGCACAAGTTGATTATGTGCATGTGGTCAGATGTTAAAAAAAAAAAGATATGTTTTTAATCTGCACTTAAACTGGGTGAGTGTGTCTGAGCCACGAACACTGTCAGGAAAACTGTTTCAAAGTTTAGGTGCTAAATGTGAAAATGCTGTACTGCCTTTAGTGGACTTTGCTATTCTAGGAACTACTAGAAGCCCAGAGTTTTGAGATCTCAGGGAGCGTGACGGATTGTAGCGTGTTAAAAGACTGGAGAGATACATGTGAGCCGAACCATTTAGTGTTTTATAAGTAAGAAGTTGTACTTTGTAGTCGATTAGAAACTTGACAGGAAGCCAGTGTAGGGACGATAAGATTGGGGTTATATGATCATATTTTCTTGACCTTGTAAGAACTCTGGCTGCTACATTCTGAACTAACTGAAGCTTGTTTATTAATGATGCAGGACATCCACCTAGTAATGCATTACAGTAGTCTATTCTGGAGGTTAT